>JANIVW010000080.1:0-42977 GCA_030555995.1 Isabelozyma heimii
TGGATATCACAGAGTATATAAGACCCAGATGACTTAAAATTTTTTTCTTTTCTTTTTTTTTTATTTAAACATAAAAAATAAAAAAAACTCTGTGAAAAGAAAAAAAAAAAAAAAAAAAAAGTTGAGGATTTTATCTATTTTTCACCGTTTTTCGTTAATCAAAAGCTTCTTTTTTTTGCTCTTTTCATTTCTTGTTCTTCAGCAAGTCGACCTTTCCCATAAAGCAATTTCTTTCGTTGCTCCATATCGTCCCTGGTTGAATCCTTGTACATACTAATTTTTTTTGTGGGTAAAAATTGCTTTCTCCAAGTTTTATCGTTCACTCACATATACTGTTTTATCGAATAGTGGAACTAGATTGCCCCTGGCTAAATTGTCATAACAGTTGAATCGATATAAATTTATCATTCCCTACCATCCTAGTTACCCTCCTATTCTCCTTTTTATCTCTTAGGACGAAGCTCACTTGAAACTCGACCCTGTTTTTTTTTATCCTCATCTCCGTTTATCGCTTTCCATTCCAATATGAGCCAAGAACACAAGCAACAACACCAACAGCCTCCAAATAAACAACCAGTATTCATACCGGGCACTGATGCTATTGAAATAGACTATGAAGCATTGCCTGAGAATGCTTCATTAGCTGCACACTTATCTGCCGGGGCTTTCGCTGGTATAATGGAACATACTGTTATGTTCCCTATTGATTCTATCAAAACTAGAATGCAGATTTTCACTGGTGGCGCCAGCAATGCCGGAGCAGCTAAATTGAGTCAATCCGTCATTGCTTCAATTTCTAAAATCTCCTCCAGTGAAGGTGCTTACGCTTTGTGGAGAGGAGTGAGTTCTGTTGTTCTCGGAGCTGGGCCTGCTCATGCAGTGTATTTCTCCGTTTTCGAAGCCACAAAGACTTTCCTCGTCAATAACATAACCAATAATCCTCATTCAAATAAGATCGTCACCGATGAAAATCATCCATTGATTGCTAGTGGTGCCGGAATTGCTGGTACTACCGCATCGGATGCTTTAATGAATCCCTTCGATGTACTCAAACAACGTATGCAAGCAACCACATATTCTCAGAGTATTAGTGAATCTAAAAATTCAACTTCAGTGAAATTATTACAAACGGCAGCTAAAATCTATAGAACTGAAGGTATTTCTGCATTTTATATCTCTTATCCAACCACCTTATTCACCAATATTCCATTCGCAGCATTGAACTTTGGATTTTATGAATACTTCTCATCAGTTTTGAATCCAACAAATACTTATAATCCTTATTTACACTGTGTTTCTGGTGGTATTGCTGGTGGTATTGCTGCTGCGTTGACTAATCCATTTGATTGTATTAAGACTGCTTTACAAACAAGAGGTATTTCTAATATCGACAAATTCAGAAATATTAAAGGGTTCTCTTCATCTGCTAAAGCCTTATATGGACAAGGAGGTATTGCTGCTTTCACCAGAGGTTTGAAACCAAGAATTATCTTCAACGTTCCAAGTACTGCTATTTCATGGACAGCTTATGAAATGGCCAAAGAAGTATTGTTAAAGAATTAAGTCCTTTGGAGTTAAATGAAAAAAAAAAAGAACAGACAAACAACTGCAAAAAAAATTAGAAAAGATAAAAAAAAAAAAATTAGAAATTAACGAATTGCTATGAATTAGATTCTATTCGCAAATGCAAGCACATCGGAGGGAGGGAGTTGAGGTGGTATTATTTCCATTAGAAAGAGTCTGATGTGATCACTAACTAATCTGTAAATTAACTTAGCCATGATCCAAAGGACACCAAGAAAAGATTTTTGACCAATACGTACTCTGGTATACTAGAAGATTCTATCTTACTCTTTCATTTTTAGTTTGTTTTATTTCCTCTTGTATATATGTTATAATTCACGACTTGAGTATTGGTGAACGGAAAATGAAGAAAATAAGGATTAGATGAGACTAGGAGGGCTGGAGACCTGTAGTTATTGGATGTATGAGATCATTTAACAGTTGGAAATTTGAGGAAACTTTCAAAGAAGAAGGTAAACTAGGTAAGTAGATGGGGAATGTCATGAGGATGTTTGGATAATTTCTGAGCCACGAAGGAAAAGATCACACAACTACCAAGGAATCCTAGTAGATTGAAGAATGCTTTCCTCGAGTATGATCTTTCCTCTTCTTTGGTCCTGAATGAAGCAAAGATTCGGCGAATACTAGCAATAATCATAGTTATCATAGATGAGGAAAGAAAAAAAGGTTGTTATTGAAAGCACTTTTATCGGACGTTTTTTTTTATTTGTCTTTCGAGGTTCGAACACAGGAGAAAAATTGTGGAACTACCAAAAAGATAACCTGACTCTTAACGATGATCGGTATCGGGTGCTCAAATGTTACTTTGAGTTCGCATATTGCACTCAACAGTCCCGGGTTAAACTAACACCAGGACCAACCATCCGCGACGCCTCCCATACAACAGAATTGTTTGATTTCTGATGGCATCGCCCAACGTGAAAGAACACGCTAAGGAACTCTCAAGAGTATTAGATTTTCAGGATGGAGAGAATCACCGAATTTCCCACTCGTATTGGAATGATCAGTATAACTAATCTGTTTGTACACGAGTAAATGCGATACGATAAGAGAGAGATTGAAGCGTTGTTTCACAGCTTGGCCATCAAACAACATTTCGAGTTTTGTGTTTCGATTTGTGGCTATTTTTTCCGGTTTTTTTAGTGTTTTTATGGATGTCTCCGGTTCGATTCTCGGCTGCGTCAATTCACCGAACATCTACATAATAGTTCATTTACAAGGATAATTACTATTATTACTGCTCATGTTGATTTGCTTATATTGAAAGATGTACCAACAATCTATTAAATTAGGCCCAAACTTGTAATTGTTCGAAGTATTCAACTCTGTATTTGGACTTGTCCAAGTTTTGAACAACAGAGTATCTTATATCATCGACCATGATGGGATGACCACAAGTGACGAAGCAAATTGGAGCATTAGCTTCTTCAATTTCTTGTTGAACCATCATCTCCATTGATGGACGACCGAATTTGAAGGTAATATGACTTAATTCCTTCTTGATACTTTCAATAGTCTCACCTTCTGAAGATGATGTATCAAATTCAACTTCTTTAGACTTAGTATCCTCTTGGTCGTCAAAGGACTTTTTCTCATTGACAACTTCTTCTGAAGTAGTAATTGGTCGGTTTGCAATCGAGCTGATAATATCATCAAACACCATGAGCTCTGATTGACACTCTGGTTTGGTGATGTGGATTTCAGTGTGGAGGTTCAAATCCTTCAATGCTCTTAATTCGTCGAAGAACCATGATAACGATTTCCATTCTCTTAAGACCCAAATCAACTTAATATGTTGCTTGTCACCTTGTTTCTTAGCCAAGTCTATGCACTCAGAATAAATACCTGGAATTCCATTACCTCCAGCAACGAATACAGCATTCTGATATTGGCGAGCAGATGAAGCTTCACCGTAAGGACCTTCAACACAAACTCTTATCTTCAAAGTTCTTCCAGGGCATGCTAACAATTTTTTGTAGACTCCATGAGTTATACCGCCTTTCACTTTAGCGTACAACACAATAGAGTTAGGTTCGGTAGGGGAGTCAGTAAATGTGAAAGGATGCGATTGCCAGAAACAACTTGGTCTAAGGAAGTGAATAAAGGCATGTCCACCTGGAACAGGATGCCAATATTTAGGTTTAGGAATTACCACCCTCAATGTTTCATCAGCCAATAATGTAACTTGAGCCTTTGGTACCCCAAACGAGATTAATCTTCCAATTCTTACTGCTCTATCAAATGCCCAAATGCCAATGGCTGCCCAGTAGAAATCGCAGTAACCAACTGGCACAGTATGATGCCAAGCTCCAACAATGAAAAGTACTGCTAGAGAGATGTGAATAAGTAAAAAGGTTTCATAGCTTCTTCTTCTGAAGAACATCATACCTTGGAACAAAATAAATCCACCACTAATTCCAGCAACAGTTCCCCAAATCATAAAAGGTTTCTTCATTCTTGTCTTATATTTACCAGCAACTTTATCAGAAATAGAGAAAGTGATTGCATGCACAATAACCAAAAGAATAACAATTCTTGAGATCCATCTATGATAAGTAATGAAGGTTGCAAAATTCAATCTCGTAACATATTGTAAAAAATTATTTCTTCCACCAAAGAGAATCAACAAGGGCACTATGTAACCAACAACAATTCCTGTTCTGTCGGCAATATATCTTGCTAACTGACCGGAATCACTTTTAAATTCGGTAGAATCAGGAATGACTTTAATCTGGGCTCCACAGGATGCTATAGTTAAAAAGAGAAAAAGCACCATGACAATGGTCTCCATTCTCGATGGAACCAAGCAATCAAAGAAACCCAATTTCTGTTCCAGAACCTTCTTTTTATGAACAGCTGCACTTAAACTAATATACTTTCTGTATAAATTAGAACCTTTGCCGGAAAACTTTTTGCCAAGTCCGAATCTGATAGACCAATTAACAATACCAGTAATAAGAAGCATGAGAGCCCAAAATCCGAGTAAGCCCATTCCATAGAACATGGAAATATTGTAATTGTTCATATACATTTGAGCACTTTCTTTGAAATGCAAAATCTTCTTGGTTGAAAGCTTAACAGGGAAGTCAATAATCTCAGTTTTGTTGAATCCTTTTATAGTTTTAACATCTTTCTGTTCAGGTAACAATTTATAGTACCTTTTCCAAAAGGTTTCATTTGTCATCGAGATCCCTGCTTCATTACAGTTCTCTATAAATGCAGCGATAATAGAATGGTCATAGCCTTGAACAAAACAAGATGCAAATGTTGAGAATGCAGCATCCTTCTTACAAATACATGATAACTTAGGACCTTTTTTCCCAGCTGAAGCACATGGGGCAGCAACAGTTTTGATATATGAAGTACAAGCTGACTGAGCAATGTCAAAATCAGAATACTTTTTTGGAGCATCTCCACCAAGAACACCAGGGAGTAATGCTAAGCTTAGTAGGAAAGATAACTTCATCGTAATTATTTATGAATTCTTAGTTATCTAAGATCTCCTTTAACTAGTACTTACTTACAAATTTCACATCCTGGTACACTCATACCTATTTATATGGCAGGTATCATAGTCCATAGTAGATGAATCTGATAAAATAAGAAGAAAAATAAAAATAAAGTTTGTGTCTCAAGGGTACGGCAACAGATAAAAAAAGAAACCAAGTAGGAATTTGACGAAAAAGGAAACCTAAATCAGCCAATATCTATTCTTCAAAGGTTTTTTTTTGTATTGATCTAGGAGATGATTCGCCTTAAGTTTTTTGGTTCTATTTTTTTTTTTTTTTTTTTAAAAAAAGAGGTATCGAAACCCTGTAGAGATTCTAATTTGTAATATTATTGGCTCAGATAATTGTCCATACTTTATAATTTTCAAAATAAATTTGGGCGTTTGTTCACTTATGCCGGACTGCTGTAGCATCTATCTCAAAGAAAAAGTTTATCAATAAAATCAGCTGCAATGTCTTGTGTCACTCCATGCGTCTGCACGCATGGAGCATTAACAGCTCTTCCCGAAAAAAAATACGGATTTGGTGAAGTAATTCTACTCGGGTAAAAAGTGCAACAACTTTAGTAACGCTAGCAGTCCCGCTTTATTGTCTGATATGTTTTATAATACGTTACCATTAGTAAGCTTTAACCTTATAAAGAAATGACATGACAGCATGACATAAAAAAGAAATTGAAGGACAAGAAAAATAAAGTAAAACAAAAAAGGGGCGTCATAGAATCTTTTGGTGAGACGGATTAACTCATGACACATACTCATGAACCTTAATCCGCGGTAAAATTCCTGTAACGAATGGAGAGGAAGTAAAACTGCTTAATATTTATTCATTCCCATTTGACTATGCTAGAAACGACCCTGACTACCAAGACATTTTTTTAATGGGCACATGAATTGCACCCATTACTCATTGCTTGGTAAGCTGGTTTGATTAGACTTAATTGACCCTAATCCTCCTATCTAGAAATCGCACATTCCCCTTTCCAGAGCTCATCGCCTCTTTTGTACGATCTATTTTTTCAAAGTGCATTTACTATTGAACCTTCTTTTCCGTATGTATAGTCCGTTGCGGTAATTGGACAGTTTAGATTAGGCTTTTCCATCAACTATATTTGGAAAATAATTACGTCCGACGAATTTTTGCAAGAACCAGTTTCAAAAGAACCTTATTGCCTTGAAATTAAGGTAATGGCTCGATCTCTACCTAAAACATAAGCTTCTGGCGCTACCTAGTATTCATCATAGTCAAAATTCTCCATCACTGAGTGTAACATCAGCATGTGGAGGTTTGATAGAAATGACAGTATGCTTGCTTGTCTTGGCATGCCTGCAACGATGTAAATAGGGCATCCAGCTTTTCTGGGCATTAAAAATAAAATAATTATCTACCATATGTTTGTAGCCTTGGCCAACGAGTACCTCTGTTTGTTACATTTCGATTAAGTCTTTTGGATTTCGAAAAAGTCCACGCCTACGCTATACGTTTTATTGCAACATGGTGACGATTTAGTAGACTCACTATTGGTTGTAAACATGGCTATTTTTGTTGGATCGTCTAATTTTGTGAGATCTTACTACCAGAGAAAAGCAATGCAACGGATTTATAAATAATTTGACGTGCATCAATATTTCTTGTCCAGCCTATCAAGAAGACGGACTACTTTCTGTTATTGAATAGCCCTTACTGGCTCATCTGTCAAAATTACCCTTGGAAATATCACTTGGTGAGCTTTTCATGTGAATGCTCACCTTATCAATTATGAGAACGTCATTACAGCTTTAATGCACCTGGGTCAATCAGCAATTACTCTAAAAATCATTGAATTTTATTGGTTTTCACTTTTTTGATGAACCCTTGGCACAAAGATATAATGTTCTCCTTTCCTGTGTCTGCTTTGATGGTTTGATTAGGATTATTTTCACTCAGTAATATCATTTTATAGTTTCCAAAGTGCCATTTGTAGCTCTGCTCCCTAGAAAGTTACCGGTGTTTCCATGAAGACCAGCCCACAAGCTTCGGCTTAACCCTAAAGAAAATTGAAGTGGAAACATAGTCATGAAGCTTTTTGCCAGTCCTTGGTAGGTATGTTAAGATGGTACTTCAAAGCACTCAGCAGCATAAGCGTCTTGAATTATGCACGTTAAGAAATCATTTCTCAATTCAAAATACTTAACCTCAAACTTATCAGATGTTCTCTTCATGGTTTCGATATTTTGGAACTACAAGTGACTGGTATCTAAATAATTAGTGAGTCTATGGATGGGTGAAGTTAACTGTGCAAACCACAAAAAAGACACTTTGCAAGAATGGCTTTTTTCAACGCTCAGTCTCAAAAGTTACTAAAATACAACTACAGACAGCACTATAGAACAACTTAGTATAGAAATCTGCTTTCCCGTTGAAATAATTTAATTTAGAGAATTACCATCAATTACCTTTTTAGCAAGGAAAAGTCCGATTTTTTTCTCAGAAAAATTTTATTTTTTTACGATTAATATCATACAAATTTGGTAAGGACTAATATATGAAACTAATGTGACTCCGGGAAACTAAATCACTTTGGAAAGCGTGTCATCTGTATGCAAGGACAGTTTGGGATTACATACAAATTAAAGCCGAAGAACTAGAATTGGATGTTTTGGTAGTGATGAAGAGGTTAAGAGGTAATGAAAGATGCCATGGCTATGGCCCTGCATATCCTCTTGACTTGGTCAACCAAATCATATCCCAGGTTGCAAGTGGTCATTAACTGAGTACCCTACTACCCCTTCTGGTGCGTATCGTTCAAGCAGATGCTACACCATTATGCTTCTCGCTTCGCCAATATACTATAATATGACAGCTCTATCCTCTACTTCTTCCTTGAACTTTTACTTACAACGTCTAACGCTCTGGTCATGCGTCTTTCAACTAATATTCCTTTTATATGACTTGGATGTACCATTCCTCTAATGAATAATTGAAGCGACTCTTCACTTTAGTCTTGTAATCAGCAATTAACATATGTCGATATAAGTGCACCAAACCTCCGCAACAAGGATGACATCATAAATTACTCCAAAAACTAATCCTAAACAATAAAAGAGTCAAATGGCTGATAGAAATAAGCTCCAAGTCACATACAAGAACTCGAGGACAGTGCAAGGAAGAATTCTTTTATCATCCATGGTCATCTTTCAACCTTATAGGAAGTTATCAATTGGAGATTGCAAGTAAGCAGTTCTGTGATTACTCCTTCTATTGTAGCGCTCAAATGGTCCAATAGGCCGGAGGTTTTATGTCTTTGAGTTCTGAAATGTTGCAATGGCATTATGTCTACCACTTTTCATAGTCTAAGGACATGAGCAAAGGCCCTTATTTCATTAGTCCTTGAGCAAGTGCTTTCTTTTGCTAGCAATGTACAATTACTTTCTCAAAACTTTTTATAGTTTCTGAAGAAAGAGCTTCTTTTGTCAATTCTAAGCGAGCGACTACTGTCTTCTTTTTCCGTAAACTATTGGACGATACCATGTGTAGCACTTAGAACCGTACTTTACTTCATCCCGGTATCAAGGGTTCACAAGCCACCATCCGTGCACCACGAATTTAGTGGAAAATTCTAGAAAGTGTGCGCACTTTTCTCTCCACCAAAGATATAATGGTGCAAATGGTTCTTCATTCTGATATCATCATCAACAGCCGTTTAACTTAAAGATGTCGTCTGCTGAAGAATACAAAGCTCAAGGGAATCAGTTTTTCGCTGCCAAGGATTTCACCAAAGCCATTGAATTTTTCACCAAAGCTATTGAAGCATCTCCAACTCCAAATCACGTCTTATACTCCAACCGTTCTGCCTGCTATGCTTCAATGAAGAATTTTACCAACGCTCTTCAAGATGCTGAAGAATGCGTTTCCATCAAAGATGATTGGTCTAAAGGTTACAACCGTGTGGCCGCTGCTCAATTTGGTTTAGGAAACCTTGATGATGCCAAATCCAACTATTCCAAGGCCTTGGAATTGGATTCTAATAACGCCATGGCTAAAAGTGGTTTAAAATCCGTTGAAGATGCCATTGCCGCTAGACAGAGTCAACCAGATTTAGGTTTGGGAGCTATTTTCTCTGATCCTCAACTTATCACCAAATTGAAAAACAATCCAAAAACCAGTGAATTGATGAAAGATCCTCAATTAGTACAAAAAGTATTGAATATCCAAAGTAATCCAAAAGCTAATGCTACTGAGTTCTTGTCTGATCCAAGAATGATGACCATAATGGCAGCTTTAATGGGAATTGATATGGACTTACCTGATCCAACCAGAGCTCCAGAGCCAAAGGCCGAACCAAAAGCAGAAACAAAATCAGAAACAAAGGCCGAACCAAAAGAAGAGCCTAAAGCTGAAGCCGAAGATGTAGAAATGGCCGACAGTGAAGAAGACGACTCCAAGAAGGCCATTGAACAATCTCTTGCTGTTAAAGCCGAGGGTAACACTTTATACAAACAAAGAAAGTTCGATGAAGCCATTGCTAAGTATGATGAAGCATGGGAATTTCATCATGACATTACCTACTTAAATAACCGTGCTGCTGCCGAGTTTGAAAAGGGTGATTATGAAGCTGCCATCAAAACATGTGAGAAAGCAATTGAAGAAGGTAGAGAAGTAAGAGCCGACTATAAACTTATTGCCAAAGCATTTGCTAGATTGGGTAACACTTACTTGAAGCAAGATGATTTACCAAATGCCGTGAAAGCATTTGATAAATCATTGACTGAACACAGAACCCCTGAAGTGTTGAACAAATTAAGATCAACTCAAAAGGAAATCAAAACTAGGGAAGCATTAAGTTATATTGACCCTGAAAAAGCGGAGGAAGCCAGATTGCAAGGAAAAGAATACTTTACCAAAGGAGATTGGCCAAATGCTGTCAAAGCATACACCGAAATGATCAAGAGAAGTCCAGAAGATGCCAAAGGTTATTCTAATAGGGCTGCAGCATTAGCCAAGTTAATGTCATTCCCCGATGCTGTACAAGATTGTGACAAAGCAATCGAAAAAGATCCAACCTTCATTAGAGCATACATTAGAAAGGCCAATGCCCAATTAGCAATGAGAGAATATTCTAAAGTGATGGAAACTTTACAAGAAGCTCGTGAAAAAGACTTAGCTTCCGGAGAAGGTAAAAATGTTCGTGAAATTGACCAATTGTTCAACAAAGCATCGGCTCAACGTTTCCAAGCCATCGAAGGTGAAACCCCTGAACAGACCATGGAAAGAATTTCTAGAGACCCAGAAATTGTTGAGATTTTACAGGATCCTGTCATGCAAGGAATCTTGAACCAAGCTAAAGATAATCCAGCAGCATTACAGGATCATATGAGAAACCCTGAAGTTAGTAAGAAGATAAATATGTTGATTGCTGCTGGTGTGATTCGTACGAGATAATTTGGAGGTTGAAGTTACAGTGTAATATATCGAGTCTGTAACTGCCTTATGTAAAAATAAATAATCACACGATCAAGAGTAAAGTGAATTTACTTCAGGCGAGGTAAAATTGTTCCAATGTGCCCCTTTTGCTTCCTCTGCTCACACGAGCTCATTCTTTTCAATCGTTTATATGTAGACAAGTGTATATAGTTGAGTTATCTATATACGCACCGATTTTACATAGCACAAGTAGATCAGCAACACCTATATCCCGTTATCGAAGAAGAAATTGGGGAGATCGTACAACTGGGAGAACAAAATACTATTCATAGAATCTTCATCAAGCAAATCCCCTTGCTTGAAAAGTTGCTCATTGGAAAATGTCGAATCGGAGCCGAGGTATGTACTGTTGCTTGCTGCAGGAAGCTCGGTAGGATGTAATAAATTCGAAAGTGAAGGATGTCTATGAGAGCTTTCCGTTGAATTACTGGCTGATAGTCCTGGGTTTCTGGGACTTGTAGATTGCACATCATTGCTGATAGCAACGTATCCAAGATTATTATAGGGCCATTGCAGGGGTTTAGGGACAGGATTTGAACGAGAACTTGCACTACTCAGAGAACCACTATCAAAGGAAAATATAAATCTCTTCAAGATCGCTTCCTTTCTATTGGAATAAAGTTCAGGATAGTCCCTTTCAGCGGCATCTAGATGATTTTTAAGAAATTCATTTTCTTCAAGAATATTAATGTCCAATTTGGCTTCCATGATTTTAACCAATATTCTCAACATGATTCTACACACCAAGTCACATACGGATTCTCGTTGGTGGAAAATTTTTGTTACCGGAGTGTCGGCCTCGATGTACCGATTGAAAAGGCCAAAGAAACTGATAGATACATCAATCAATAGGCTTACATCCTTCAAAGCATCTGGACTAGTAGCATAATTGACACAGTTTCCCAAGATGTTCAAGAACGCCGACATGGGGAAGAAAATGATCCAATTGAGAAACGATAATGGCATTTCTTTCCGGTCTAGTGAAAGACAGATGTGGAGTACAGTACGGGCACTATCTAGTGATAGGTTTCGAAACGTCATTGTATCTTGATGTTCCACCAGATCTGGGGTATTAAGTTGGAAAGGTAGTCTGTTGATGGTCATTAGGTGAAGGAAATATGTGAGTTGGATGGTGATGATGCTTTCATAGGCGGAATCGATGTTTTTCCCATTGATGAGTCCGGGAAATTTCTTCAATGAAGAGGAAAATAAAGGATCATTATAAAATCGTGGGACTAAGGACGGATCCATTTTGAGAGACAAGTTTTTCATTTCTTCATTGATCCCTTTCAATGTTGAGGCGATAACATTGTAGCCGACAAGCTCAACTGTTGCACTGAACAATTCCTTGTAACTCTTTGATCTGATTCGGGTCAACTCCATTAAATAATGGCCAGTGTAAGTGTGAACATGTTTCTTGTCAATAATATCTGCAACAATCTCATCGGGAAGATTTAGATTGGCCCCATCTTTAGTACCATCCAGGCATTCTTTAAACAACGAATCGATATCTCTATCAGTTAGCGTGGAAACATCAGTATCATTTACCAATGGAGGATTCCCATTTCTATAACACAACTCCATATCCAAATACTGGCAGAACCACCATATTCTCCGTCTAAATGTTCGTTCTTCTTCGGGGAGATGACTGAAACTTTCAAATCGATGTAGTCCTATTTCTTGGGCATATCTCACAGCTAGCGAAGACAAGGCATAATTTACGTGCGAAGTGAACAATGAAGTTTCAAGAAAGATGATGAGTAACAAAATCGCTTGCACTGTTCTGATACCTTCACTCAAAAGACTAATCTTATGGTAGTAATAAATTGAATTCTTAACGAACACTTCATGGAGTTGAATCAACTCGTCCAATTGCAACGAGGCAATCGTGGGAAATGTTGGAGAAGAATCATTGGACGAGGGAGTGGAGTTGTATTTATATATTCTTCTGTTGATTACTGATGCCGCACATAACGCTAGCGAGATGTTTATGATTAAGTTTTCTGAGTATTTGAGTTTTCTTCCCTTGCCAGTTTTGACAATGTTCCGGTTACAATAGTGGATTTCCAAGAGTTCCCTGGTATACTTCACATCACATAAGAACGAAACCAAGTAGATGGAGTCAAAGAGTTCGAGTAATTCTTGACATATTTGCGGGCTTGAAGGGAGAGAGTTTTCCACCTCCACGGCCAGTCTCAACGGAGGTTCAATGAACATTTCGCTGTAGCTGAGCTTACAAATATTGAAGACAATAGGTAAGTTTTCCAATGGGATCATGGCATTAACGTCTTTCTTTCTTAGTTTCGCTTTAATCCACGCCATACTCTTGTCGGAGAAGATATGAAACGTACAATGTGTGCCAAAATAGTGCTCTAGTGAGTAGAACTTCAGCGTCGTTTGGCTGGATCCATTACCAGTGGTTGACTGGGTTTCTGTCGTAGAGCCTCGGCTGAGGATGAATCCGGACTGGCTGGGGAACGAAGGGTCGGCCGATGGAGGTTTGGAAGTATTGGAGTTGGCGGAAGATGGCGGAGTCAAGGTAGCAACTTCTTCGTCTTGCTCTTGCTCTTCTTCTTCTTCTAACACCACATCTTCTTCTTCTTCTTCTTCTTCTTCTTCGCCTTCTTCTGGAGAGTTCAGGACTCTCGAAGCTGGTGTATTGTTGTTGCTAGGGACTAGTTTTTCGGTTAAATTACAAATGAGTTGTTCGAGCTTGGCTATTCGCTTATTCAACGTATCCATGGACTGAGTATTCGTATTTTTTTTAGATATTGGCTTCGACCGGGGCCGTCTTATGGTGTTTTCAGGATATACGCATTCTTTACCCGATGCTTTACAGTGTTTGCACTGAGGCTCGCCATCGCACTTGATTTTTCTTTGCCGGCATACCACACAGGCTTTAGCCACTCGGTTCCGAGGTTGACTAGTCGGCGTCACTTTGATATCCATGGGCGAGTGTTTTACTTGGCATAAAACCTTATGAGCTAGTTTGACAGCGGATGATGATTGCGTAATGATGGAATTTTCGTGCGCGCACTTCGGAAAAATTTCTGCATTGGATGCAAAGAAAGGCTGCAAACGGTTTATCTCCGGGTATACTCACTCGAAAGATGGAAAGAGTGAGGTGTATGAGGTAGATTGGGTTAAGATATACAGGAGAAGTATACCGAAAGCCGAGAAGCTGAAGTTGAATGAAATAGAGAGAGATATTTCCGGCTGACATATATGTTGAGACCGGAGTTTACACTGATTATAGAGATATTCAGAGAATACCACTAAATTCTGAATATACTGGGAATTTATAGACTTCAAGTAATTTATACTATCATGGTGTTGATCCCATGGTGATTAAATTTATATTCTGTACAAAATCGACCAGAATAGTGAAGTTTTCTTATCCAGTATGAAGATTATTCCTCTTATATCCTCCCTTAACCAGCTAAATATCATCAAGAAGCAAACCAGTAGTGCTTCTAAATACTCCATCAGCGAAAATTCTACTTTTGCACAAGTACTGAACAATATCATATAATAGATTGTCAGTATTAGCTTTAGTTATAGTGGCCACTTTTCATGTATTTATAGTAGCTAAAATCTAGAGGTTGATATTAAGAAATTAGTGACCAAATTATATCTAGAGGTCGGTATTAGAAGATGTACAATGTTTCCTCGAGTTGTACTGGTTACTATAAGTTCTGATTTGGGTTTGAACCGAGACTGTTGTCGAAGAAGAAATTAGGGAGCCCCATTACCTGGTCATATAGCAGATAGTCACAATGATGTTCAAAAGGGCGAGAACCAACGTTAATACCGGTGGCTCCAAGATCGTAGTCTTGTATGGTATTCAGTTGATGCTGGCCAAATTGGGCATCCATGAAGTCATTTGGTAACGCCATGCGGAACAAAGAGTTAATGTTTGGCGAAGGATTGTTTTCTGAACTGACTCCATCAACACCGTTCACCTCAGTTGTTATACTAAATGGCTCAGGTGCATGTGAAGCTCCATCAGTCTCACTTGCCCTAGAACTAATAGAGCTATCAATATGTTTATTAACACCAACACTGAAGGGGGAAGAGCCAGTAATGTTGTACAAGGGGCCCGTATTACGACCAAGATCAGGGAGTTGATCAAGGGCACTCATGATATGTTTGTCAATTTTCTCTGTCCGTACCTTAGCCCCAGTTTTAACCTCCACCATAGTAATAACAACCCTCAACATCAATTTAATGATAGCAGCGATCAATTCGTCTTCATTCTGTTGAATATTAGAGCGTTTGGAATTATCAAGACTAATAGCCAGAGAGAAAAAGTTCATTGACGAATCGATTAACAAGTTGAGATCATTTTTTACATCGGGGGATGCTGGATGATTAATAATGGAAGCCAGCAAATTCAAAAACGCTGATAATGGGAAAAAAGCTATCCAATTAAAGAAAGCCAACGAGCTTCTACTGGTGAAGTTCTGCACTAAAGTTAAAATTGTTCTGGCACTATCCAAAGAGAGATTTTTATAGTTAAGCCCTCTTCCACTATTTTCGTCGTAATCGGATGTACAAACCAACAGAGGGATTCTGTTTACCGTCATAAGGAGGAAAAAGTATGATAATTGAACTGAAAGAATGCTATCATCCTTTAATGTTACTAGTTTGGGTTGTTTGAATGAAGGATGATTATAGAAAAATGGTTGAGAATCCTCGGGGACAAATTGTCTTAATTCGAACATTTCACTGTTGATTTCATCCAATGCAGCAGATAATGAGGCAAAAGTATCGATTTTCGCTGATGCCATGAACAAAGACTTATAACTTCTGCTTCTAAGTCTGGTGAGTAAAGCAAAATAATAATGATGTGAAACTAGTTCATCATCAACATTTAAATAGTCAAAGCTGGCCTTCACTTCGGGGAAAGTTAAATGATCATTCATCAAATGCACAGGTAACATTGAATCAGGAGAGATGACACTAAAGGGAGAAAGGCCGACATCAGGACCAAAATGATTACTAACGTCCGATGAATTAATTACCGGGGGTTTCCCGGTCCTAAAGCAAATTTCCAAGTCGTAGTAATAGCAAAACCACCAGAGCTTTCTTCTTCTGGTACATAATTCCTCAGGTAAGCCTTCATAAGATTCAGCACGGTGGAATCCCAATTCTTGAGCGTATCTGATTGCAGTTGAACATAGAATGAAGTTGACATGGGATGAGAACCAACTAATCTCAACGTACATGACGAGCAAAAGAATGGCTTCAACACTTTCGACACCTTCACTGATAACGGAAATACGATGATAATAATATATGGCATTATCCAAGTAAGTATTTTGTAGATCCAAAGCAGTTTTTGCATCGAGAGAAGCGATGACAGGAGGTTCATGAAATTGTTCATCTGGATATAGTGGACGGTTTTCACATTCGACTTTACAGCAAAGACAGAAGGCAAGTCCTACAGTCATCATCAAAAGTTCTGAGGATTTTAACTTCCGTTTGCGTTGGCCATTTAAGCCGTAGTAACTTTCGAATAGCTTCTTCAACGAGATGGTTGGAACCAAGATACGGCACAGGACCATTTTTTCATAGTAAGTGTCCAAAATCGCAAACACAAGGTCTGGGTTTTCTGGAAACGGGTTATCGAGTCTGGCTCTGTCACTTGGAGAGAGACTAGGAATATCGATCCACCTTTGAATGGAATGTTTCATTTTGCGTTGAATGGTGAACGGGAATCGGAAAAATGGGGCTACAACATCGGCATGTTCTGGGCCTAATGATTTAAGAATCCACTGCAAGCTCTTCAGAGAAAAGATCCCCAAGAAGGAATGGTTGCCAAAGTGGGAATCAAATTTCCCGGTATATAGAATATTCTTCACAGATTTCCGTCTGGGGAGATCCTTCTTCTGTGAATCTTCTTTGGACTCGTTTTTTGCAGCATTCCCAGTTTTCAACTTATTGAGATTATTTTGGTACGTGGGGGAGCTGTAGCTGGAATTATTATCCTGCGAAAATTCATCATCATCATCATTATCATCATCATCGTCTTGGTCGTCGTCGTCTTCATCGTCATTTTCGTCATCTTCGTCCACGTCATCATCCATATCTTCAGATCCCGATTCCGCTGATTGCGGTGCCGAGGGCTTACGAGTGATTGGAGAAACCGTTGGCTGGGGAACTATGCTTTGTAGTCGAGACACTATCAAGGATATGGAAGATTCGAGTTTTTGCATTCTGGTATCGAGCTGTTCTAGGGTTTTGATGGTAGATGCCCGTTTGGGTTTCTTGTTAGTGCCAGCACCTCTCTTGGGCCGCTCTTTGTAATGACAGTCGGACTCACCTGCCTGAAGACAATTGGAGCATGGGTATCCTCCATCACATTTCACCTTCTTACGGCGGCACAAATCACACGCGACTCGTATTCTCTTCTTGGAGGAACTAGAGCTGGGCCGAAGCGGTAGCGATATAAGAGTGGGTTCGGGCATGGCCATCAGTGCAAGAACAGAGCTTAGGGCCAACAGCACTTAAAATTTGTAGGAAAAAGTATCTCACGGCGATGATCGTTCAAAGATTCTGTATTTTCTGTAGTACGGCTTGTACTCGATGAACATGCGACTCGAGTAGTATTTATGAGTTGTAGACGCGAAATACGGGGCCAAGCCGGTGATGAGCGAAGAAAAAATCAGAGTGAAAAATGATGGCTACCGGACCAGATTAACTTCCATCCCCCACAGCACTGGCACTCCAATGGCACAATATTGACACATTGTACGTCGTCTCCTGTCATATAGCCTAGATCTGGGCGTAAAGTCTGTCATGGTGCAGAGTAGGCGGAGCCCGGCCGAGTTTCGGAGATAGGTGGCTTATTTGCGTATCGGAAGCGGAACATACGGAACAATTGGCTGGCTCCGAAAAAATAATTTATGCAACACGCATTGATTTTGCAACAATTGAATGTTGAACCAGAGCTTGGGTGAAACTAGAACATCGTGGGTTGATTCAGTTGAACATTAGGGTAGAGTCAGAGCTCCATTGGTGGAGCCAGAAGAACTTCGTGGGTGGAACCAGATGGCACCAGATGAACTCCTATGGTGTCGACTAATGCTACATGGTATACAAAAAAGACCTTCTATAGGATTACGAATTATAAAAACAGCCGAGTAAAGAACATAAGCTAGACAGCTTCTTCACCCAAACTGTCTAGACGGAAGTTGGGGTAGGTATAAAACTGTGAATTGAGCAACTTCATAAAGTCGTCTTCTCCAAATACATCGTAAAATTGAGAATCCGACATGACATGGTTGGAATTGAACTCGGAAAATACCTGATTGGGTTGTGGTATGATCTCTTCGATAATACCCTCCTCTCGAAGACCGGTATCATGTGGACTCGAAGAATTGAAGAAATCAAGAGGGGATCCGTAATTACCATGATAACTTGACTTGAGACTGAATCTGGCAGGATTCTCAGTAGTCATCGGGGTACGTGGACTATCATCAGGTTTCTTGCTCATGATAAAATTAACATTGGGATTATCCTGAACAAAAAGATCAGGGAACAAGTTTTCCGATCCATTCAAAAAATCACTCAACCCTTCAATCTCTTTACAATAATCATGAGCAGTTTCATTGGCCATCAACTCAATCACCGGTCTTAATAAGATACGAGTAAACAAGTCCATGAGGGTTAATTTCGACAATGAGAAGTGTGATTCATCCAATCGAGTGGTATGTGAAGGAGGAGAATCACTACTGATGGATGAAGGTGAAGCAAATTCTCCTTGTCGGGCCTGCGCATCTTCATAAGAGCATTTAGCGTAAAGCTTCGACACTTCAATAAGCGATAAACAGTCACTGTGTGTGGTTTCACTCAATGGATAATGAAGTACCTGGCCCGCAATCGTCAAATATGACATCAAAGGATAGAAACAAATACCTCCTGCAAATGACGAAATATGTTCTGGAGGACAAGATTCAATATATGCCGACATTCGAAGCACGGTACGGGCACTTTCTAGTGATAAATCTCCAAGTCTCTGCACTCGTTCCCCGGGTGCATTTTTATAGTAGAACAATATTGGGATTTTATTCAATGTTGATAAATGGGTGAAAAATAACGTTTTAAACACCACCGAAAGCTGATTCACTCCCAACTTAGTGCTTCCCGGATATGCCAACAATGAACTGTCATCAGGTACGGTAACATATCCATCGAATTTGGGATCGCTGTAGAAAATAGGTCTAACACTTTCATCCATCAAGTTAGATAACTTGCACATTTGTTCATTGGCTCTTTCTATCAATGTTAGTATCACCTCGTCATTGGCGGAAAATTTGGAATCGTTGCATTGCCCGTATAAGAGTTGGTAATTTGCTTTTCTTATTCTGGTATAGATCAAAGTGAAATAGGAGAAATAAGAAGCGGCCCCAGACTCAGACCTTCTACAGGATTCAATCACTCGATTGACATCCTCTTGCGTAGGACCACTGTTGGAAGCAAATGGTACTTTTGGCACGGAGAATATATGATCATCGAACTCGGTAAAGGTGGTAACTTCATCGGATTGAATTAATGAAGCATCACCACATCTGTAGCACAACTCGGTATCTAAGAGTTCACAATAAGACCATAGATTTCTTCTGAAGTAACCCTCTTGTGGGGATAATCCAGCAAACGTTGATGCTTGATGAAGTTTAACATCTTGAGCACACTTAATGAGGCTAGAACAAAACATACGGAACACTTCAAAATCAGTAGCATAATTGTATTCCACATATGAAACCAAAAGAATCAACGCTTGCACGGTGATGTAACCCTCATGAGCGGCCTGGACTTTTTTGAAATGAACAATGGAATTATGGAAGCAGCGAACTTTTAATTCACTTAATGATTTACTATTAAGCTGAGCCAACGCCGGGTATGCTTGCATTGCCGCTTGATCAATGTAAGACCTATTTGATGCACATAGTGCTAGCGAGACGTTCATAAGCAATAATTCACTGGAGGAGAATTGATGCACTGGGTGCATTCCTTTGTGGTTATGGAAGTATCTTCTGAACAAGGGTAGAAGCTGGTCTAGAGAGCAGTATGTACTGACATTTTGGGTGTGATAATAGGAAAAGAGAAGGCCATGGACAATGTCGGGATCGGAGCATATAAGTTCCTGGGAGGCCCTGGTCGATTTATAGGTAAGTTTCGGAGGGTTATTGACCCAAATTTCTGATAATGTTTTCATAGAGTTGGAGAATGCCCGAGGCAAATTAAGCAATGGAGTTATCATCTTGACATTATCTCTGAGCCTCTTTTTCATCCAAAGTAAGCTCTTTTCTGACAAAATACAAACCACCGATGGGTGGATGTTTTTCGTTCCCGCTACAACAGAACATGACCTTGCGCAGGTTAATGACGAAGACTCCGAGTTTGACATGGAAAAGGACGACTCTACGTGTGAGACGGTACTCGGATTAGAGTTGGATCGGCTGCTATCTTTGGAACTGTTACCTTTCTCACCATCGCTGGAGCTGTAATCCTCCGAGCTCTCTGACTGGGTTGATGCTGTGAGGGGGTTTTGGATCTTTAATGATCTTCTGAATTGCGAAACACCATCGTTATTTACCAAGCTTTTATCGAGTTTAGTGGTGAGGTTTAATAGTAGTGATTCAAGATTGGAGATTCGCAGATTAAGCGTCTCTATAGCAGTTGACTGGGTTTCCAGTTTCGTTTTACTCCGCCGTTTCCGTTGTTTGGGCGCCGAATATATACAGGTATTTTGGGAGTTTCTGCAATTGGCACAAGGATGGCCGTTATCACACTTCTTCTTACGTCTTCGACAGAAGTCACAGCTTCGGTTCACTTTAGAGGCATCCATGGTAAGTTGATGAGATGAAGAGCCAGAAGAAAGCGTCCTCATCAGCATTAAAATGGAAATTTTACTTTAAGAAACACAGTGGCGATGCAAAACAATAAAGAAATCTTTCACACCATGGAGTTAACTTCTGTGATGGGCCTTCCACCCGTCTCTAAGCGATGTGGAAATGAAATATATGCTACTATCGGAAGTTAAACTTGAGGGTTTATTTTCCGCCTCCGCCTCGCATATGCGCTCGGGGCTAATTTTTTACCATCTCAGCCCATGGGGCCCAACAAATGTGTTCCTGAACGGCGGAGATGTCTCAGTATGGCTGCAAATAAGTCCAAGTATTGGCTACGTCAGAGCATGTCAGATATCGTTGTCGGAGCCAGCATCGGGGAATCAATGAAAAAAAGACCCAGACCCCACTGGGCCCGTGGCATTGCACCCGTGCACCGGTCTTTTGTCGTGTGCATCTGCGAGCGTTGAAAAAGGAAACCGCCGATATCTCACATACAAGCGGCCCACCACTTGACAGATCACACACCACCCGACGTAAATAATGGTAGCTAGAAACTCGCCGATTCTCGCCAACAAGGAGGACGCCAACTTCCGCGAAGCGTTGAAGCTATACGATGGAAAGCAGTACAAGAAAGCATTGAAGTTGATTGATGCCAATTTGAAGAAGAACTCCAACCACGCGGAGTCGTTGGCGTTGAAAGGTTGTTTGAACTACCATTTGGGCCATAAGTCCGAGGCAGAGTCTTACATTTTGAAGGCGGTGGGTAAAGAACCCAATAACTACTTGGTGGATCATTTGGCTGGGATTTACTTCAGAACGATTGAAAACTACCCGGAAGCGGCAAAATGGTTCAAAGCAACTGTCGACAACGGATCTCCAAATAAGCAGATTTTACGTGATTTGGCATTCATGCAGTCTCAAACAAGAGACTATAAGAACCTTAAGGATTCTCGTCAAGCTTATTTGGAGAGTCAACCCGGTTATCGTGCCAATTGGACTGCCGTTGCTGTGGCCCACCATTTAAACGGTGATTATAACAGTGCTGTTTCCACCTTGGTGAAAATCGAAGATATAATCAAGGATCATTTAACCGATGCCGATCGTTATGAACAATCTGAATGTGCATTGTACAAGAACTCCATCATCTCGGAAGCAGGTGAATACCAAAAAGCATTGGACCACTTGGCAAAAGATGATGATCAAATCAAAGACAGATTATCAGTTTTGGAATATAAAGCCAAGTATTACATGCTTTTGGGCAATACCAAAGAGGCATCATTGATTTACCGCCAACTCTTAAAGAGAAACCCCGATAACGTCCATTACTACAATTTATTGGAAATCTCCTTAGGTACCACATCCAAATCACCTAATTTTAGATTGAAGTTGTATGAAAAGCTTAGTAAATTCTATCCTCGTTCCGATCCTCCAAAATTTCTTCCGCTTACTTTCTTACCCTCCACCAATGTGAATTTTGAACTTATGGCCAAAGAGTACATAATAGAGCAATTGAAGCGTGGTGTTCCTTCTACCTTCGTCAATGTGAAGCCCTTATACAAGAACAAAAAGAAGTTGGCCATAATTGAACGACTTGTACTTGATTTCCATGATAATCAAGCACCCAAGGAAATCCCCACTGTTATCCTTTGGACAAAGTACTTTTTGGCCCAACACTTCTTGTACAAGAGAGAACTTGATCATGCCACGAAATACATTGATGAAGCTTTGACACATTCACCAACTCTTGTCGAATTATACATTGTCAAAGCTCGTGTGGTTAAGCATCAAGGAAAATTACTTGAAGCAAGCGAAGTCATGGAAGAAGGACGTAAGTTGGACTTGCAAGATCGTTTCATCAACTCCAAATCTACCAAGTATCTCTTAAGATCGAATCAGGTCAACAAAGCCATTGATACCATTTCTTTATTCACCAAATTAGATGAAGATTCCCCCAATGGATGCAAAGACTTACATTTGATGCAAGTAAATTGGGTGTTAATTGAAAGTGCTGAAGCCTATACCCGAACCTATAAAGACTACGAGTTGGAACTAAAGAATTTGGCTAAAACTGACCCAGTAACTGAAGAGTATCAAGCCGCTGAAGCCGATTTATCTGAAAATATTGAAATCTACAAAGGTTTGGCCTTGAAGAGATTCCACAGTGTAATCAACAACTTCAAAACTTTTTACGACGATCAGTTTGATTTCCATTCCTACTGTATGAGACGGGGAACTCCTAGAGATTATGTTCAAACTTTGAAATGGGAAGATAAAATCCATTCAACTCCAATCTATGTTCGTGCTATCAAGGGATTGGCAAATATTTATTGGGATATCGAAGCTCAACAGCAATTACAGAAAAAATTAGATTCCATGACAGCTGCTAGCGGTGCTGCTGTTGGCAAAGCTAAGAAAAGCAACAAGAATAAGAAGAAGAAGGCGAAATCAATCAATGTCAAGAAGAAGGCCGATTTAATTTCTAAAGTTGAATCAGAGAAGGAGGACCCTGATCCATTAGGCGCTAAATTATTGAGTGACTTGGTTAACAACAGTAATGGACAAATCCTCGACTTATTGTTAGTGTATATCAAGCAACTAACTACTGAAGCTGATAACTACATGATCACTTGGGAGATGGCATATGATTTGTATAAATCGCGTGGTAAATATGTGTTGGCATCGCAAGCCTTGAAGAATCTCAATAAAATTTTGGCACCAAACGGGGACTTAAAACTTAAATCAATTGGTACCAAAGTTTTTGAGTTATTGAATACTTCAAATACCGATAAGAACAACATTCCAGCAATTGCCAAAGTTGTGGAAAAGAGTTTGGAAGCAGCTTTCCCAGACTTGACCAAGGGAGAAGAGGAGTTCTCGGCCATTTACAATCAGTAGTTCGATATTTGTATCATTTTATAGATAATTAGAATCAATAAGCACACTTATAAAGCTGGACAGCGTAAAAAAAATATCTGGAACAATTTTTGCAGATGCACTGCGTTCGTAATATTCGGAACAATCACAATCCAAGATCATTTGAATAAATCAGAATCCGAGTCATATCCAAGACAACAGCTCAACTTAAGTCAGAGCATCCACCACGCAGCACAGTTCACCTATGAGCTTATCCAGCTGTCAACTTGGCTTCTGGCAACACTGCTAGCCAAATTGAGCGTTTGCACCCCCATAGGAAAGTAACTCACCGTATACCATAAAGCACTCACAAGCTGTATAGCAGCGAATATGATTGACAAAACAGTACTTCTCAACGACAAACTACTAATCAAAGTAAGGATAATGCTAGTGATAAAGACCACGGAGAATATGATTCTGGTAGACAGGAACAAGTGAAGAATATATGCCTGGAAGCCCTGGAGCACCCCGAAACTCACCAAAAAGAAGATGGAGCCCAAAGACCATAAAATGGCAAACTTACGTGGCTTTAGCGATAGTATGGGGAACAAAAAGATACAGATAGTGTAGCAGCAAACAGAGCCGGCAAATGTTAGAGCGAAGATGAGCATTCTGTCCCAACGGGACAATTCAAAGTAGCCAGGTTCGGATGTGACGTAGTTTTCATCATCTTCGAGGTATACTGAGTTGTTTTTGAATGGATTCAATTTCGCTAGTCTGGCCTGGAATGTATTGGAATTGGTGGGCACCAGCTCAGTGGCTGGCGGGACGTCGTCTTGTGATACGGGTAGGTAGTTGGAATTCTCGGATCTGAACGATTTGAAGAAGTTCATTTCGGGTATTTGTTAGGTGGCAATGGAGAAAAAGCACTGGCTTGTATTCGGTTCGGCTGTTGCTCCAAATATACTTGAGAAAAAAACTGAGCCTCCAGAAAAGAACACTACAACACTACAGTATCTTACAGCAGTACAATATATCCGTACAACACTTAAATATGTCAGACGGTAAGGTTTTTGCTAACACCTTTCTTCAGCTTATAAGCTTATCCAACAATGCATCTCCCGACACCTTTTGTTCCACAGATAGTTACAGTAAGTTGTCCTCATTAGGACCTACTCTTCCTGAGGTCAAAGCACCATTTCCCCGTTTTGACGAAACTTCCACTGGCGGCAGTGTTAAAATTACATTCAAGAGCATAAAGCCTCCGTTCAAGTTCTCTACCGAGGTGCAAAATGTGCCATTGTCCTACTCTATATACAAAGTCAAGACTGATTTGATAGAATCCTTACCCGAATTGAAACAGGCAGGAGTCGAGCCAACCGATTTGAAGCTTATGATCAAGGGGAAGGTGATCCAGGACACATCTACATTGTCTGTAGTACCAGGTATTGCCCAAACTGTGTCATTTATGGTCATGGTTAGCATTCCCAAGCCGAAAGAACAACCAGCTTCTGAATCAGCTGAACTTGATGATATCGTATCGGTACCTGATGCAAATAAGCCGGTGCTTTCCCAGGCTACTTGGAAAAAGATATACGATGTATTAAAGCAAGATTTGGGCAATAATGCAGAAGTTGTGTTTGAAAAACTACAAAAGGCTGTAATATGAACGTAAAGGTGTGATATGACCGTCACTCAATTCATTTAAGTATTTAGAGTATATTAAATACCTATAAGCTAAAACCCCGATACATAGGATAAGCAGTGATTTGATTTAAGGGGATCAGTTCTCTTATGTACTTTCTGTCTGCTGATTTTCTGATTTTTCACCATATCTTCTTCGGAGTAAGTCATTGAGACCATGACCAGCAGGTCTCCCAACCCGGTATTCATGGAGATAGTAGGCGGCCACCCCCATGCTCACGGCAATAACAGGGTCCGCCGTTCTAGATATTAAATAACGATACTGGATCATCGGCGTGGAGAAAGGTGGTGGATAATGCTCATTAAAAAATTACTTCACGTCAAAATTCTCGTGCAGCTTAGAGCGATATTTTCTTTTGAGCTTTACTATAAGTTTATGCATAATACGTAGATGCTTTATTATACTTTCATGCATTATTATATGTTTATGCATCGTCTATGAATTTTTATGTAACAGAACAATGATTATCCATTTACTTTGCTTTTCTCGTAAACCGTCTTTTCATCTTGTTACTGATGTTTTTGTTCCATGCAACTCCACTCATTATTGATCTATGGAACCCATATATATCATGAATATCGTTCTCCGAGTCGCCCATGCTACCGGCACTATTCAATGCTTTCCTCTCTTCTTCGCTCATCTCTGCTGTCATGAGAGTGGCCGTCTTTTTATTTTGCAACTTACTCCTCTGGTTGGCAACAAATTCCCGACATTTGTTAATTTCGTCCTGGGACAATGATCCAAATCCGTACCCTCCGATCTTCTTGAAACAATTATCTATGAGGAGGTCAGGATCGTTAATGGTCTTGGGGAAATTTTGCATGAATTGAAACAATTCAATTTGTTCTGTCTCTGCTCCACCAGAATGACTACGAGTGTCCTGGAAGCCAGGATCGTCAAAGCATAGCTTGAATACCGTTAATGAAATTCTGAAAATGGTTTTTGAACCTTCGTACCACAAGATATCCCACACTCGTAACAAGCTTTCCAACGGAAGAATGCCGACAAAAAGCGACATAAACCAGGAAGAAGTCACCAATGTGACTGGCGGCAATCTCGAAAGGATCTTATCGGGCGAGAGAGTACTTCCGTCGAAGGCTTTACCGAGAATAGACCATAATTGCGGAATGTACTCTTTTACACACAACATCAACACCCCTTGGTCGGTGTGGACCCCCTCGAGGTTCGCCGAATGCACCTTTGGAATAACTCTTTCAGTGGTGATGACCAACATCCAGAAGGCGTGCTCTTCACTCATGAAAATTAATAGTAATCCGGCAAGGAAGTTGAGTGATTGACAGTAGCCGATTTGGGGCTGGTAGTGAGCAAATGCAATGAGAACTCGCCTTAATGAAGTGATCATTGCCGTTTCTTGAGCCGTTGATGCTGAAGCTGAGGCCGATGATGCCGTTGACGATTCGTCGCCTGAAGAAGTCGTCATGCGATTGGCTCTACCGGCGAATTCGTTGAAAAACTTGTTATCAGGAAATGTCCGATTCAAGTCCCGTTCTATGACCTCGGTATCTTTATTGTGTATGCCCTTGGTATTCTCTACAATCTGTTCATATATTCCGATGTTTTTGTTAAGCCGCTCGTAACCTCCGGCGTAGAAGAACCAGGCATTTCCACGCCATTCCGGGGAAATTCCCTTGCGTATGAGTTTCTTTACTTTGTCTGATTTTGGCGGGAAACGGGTTGGAACCGACGAATTGTCTACTGCCAAACCATTATTCTTCATTAGAAGCTCCCATTTCTTATGTCGTCTTTTCAAATGAGTATCGTATTCCTGGTACCAGGAGTTGTAGTCTTGTTTCGATGCAAAGTTGATTGAGGTCTTTTTGAATCCATAAACATCAAAGTCGGAGTCCAAGGTATCCCGCAATGGTTTGGATTTGTCGATTTGAATATACACCTCTTGATCGGTGCCGCCCTTGGTGCTGTCGTCACGAAACGAGTCGCTGAGTCGCAACTTCATGAGCAACGGAGGCTGTACTGGGGCCTCAGCATCACCAATGGTGGTGTCGGCGGATCCGCTACTAAGGTTGTTCTTCTTAACGGCATCGTCATCACCTTCGTCTGCTACCAGGTCGCCGCCGGGGCCAGCAGCAGCTGTGACGGGGCTGGCCTCCATCGACAGATTGTCGACGTCGTAGATGTCAATCAACGAGTAGTTGCGGGAATAGGACGAGTCCGATCGCTGGTGGGTCTTGGGTGTACCCAATAGCTCCGGTTTACCCTCTTCACCAGTCATCACGGAGGGTTCAGGATGGAGTGCCAGAAGAACGGTTGTGAGACGTGAAGTTTTGACAGGCCGAGGTATGGGTTTTGTTTGTAGCCACAGAAGCGAGGCTCAATCCGGGGAGTGGATCCAGGGACTGGGCCCACGCGAGGCAGGGGCTGCGACAAATTGGGACCTGCTGGGTCCGCACTGGGAAATATGGGTCCATGCGTTTGACGACCTGGGCCCATGCAGGATCTGGACGCAGGGCGCTGTCATAGCCTGGATGTACGGGTGGATTCCCGATCTACGGATCTTGCCAAGGATCATACATTTCTCTCCCATCATATCCACAACTCTTCCCTTCTTCTCTTCACCAAGCATGTATTGGAGAGATTCACAGTGGATATCGCAGGTGTACGATGCATGCAAGCCCATAGTACTTCCTGCGGGCCTTCTCATATCTCACGATCTTAGCTCTCCTGTGGAAACTATGAACCAAAGTATTTACCAACAGCAATGCTATAAAGACTCCGTTCCCATGCTAAATACTAATGTGGGGCTCATAGTGAACAAATTCTCCAAAGCTCTCCCGATAGTGCAGGAATCGTGGGTCAACTTCACCAGAAACGACACCAAAGGTTCGTTCGCATACAGTGTGGTCTCGATCGTGTATTCGATATCGACCCTGGCCGTGATAACGTGGTTTCTTACGCTATTCGTGCTTACGAATTATACAATACGGCCCTCGCTCCTTCTTAAGCTCTCGACATCCCTATCCTCAGTTTTTTTGCTAATAACGGTTATCAAATCCATAGTAGTCCTCCATAACCAACAGCGTCAGGGGTTTCTCCACGGGGCCCTGTTACTTGACTCCATTAACAGTAGTGTATACTTGAATGTTATTGACCTCTTGGTGGTCATCCTCCTCCAAATCAACCAGGCTCAGATCATTATGAGAATCTTCCTGAGACAAACAGATAAGCGGTTGACGTTTTTCGTCGGAGTCATTGCTTCAATAACGTCCCAGGTGATTTGGGCAGTAACCAAATTCCACCGGTTCAAAGATGCGGACGAGGCAGGTGACATTCTCCCGGCGTTCATCTACTTGGTGAGGATCGCTATGTCGTTCTGCTACGCTGCACTTATCTCGGTGTTTCTACTCACCAAAATCAACTACATCATCGCCAATCGCGATATTTGGTTGCTTTCACTACTCACGATGATCCTTATTTACAGTCCAGTAGCATTCTTTATCGCTGATGTCTCCAATGCCTGGGTATACGAGTTATCTGAAATTTTCTCTGTAGTAACTTATGTTATTTGTGTGGTTATTCCATGGGAGTGGTGCAATAAAATCAACGTTATTCTTCGAAAGAAAGAAAAAGATGGAGTGCTAGGAAGAAGATTCTATGAAGATGAATTATGTGAGCTTGACAAGTATGAACTTTTCGTCGAACTGGATCAAGATAATGCCGATGACGATGACAAAAAACCAGATAAAAACACCCCCACAAATTCAACTCAGGCCCAGGTTTTGACAGCCAGTGACTCCGACGTCAACACTCCGATTTTGATCGATAAGCAGCAGAATCAGAAGCGGTCCAAGAAAACCACTAAGTTGCTTGCTTCCTTAGAACAGGCTACTCATGTCTTTTTGGACTTAACCGATAAAATCATTGCTACTGGGTTGGCCATTCCTCGGTCAGTGAGTGTATCGACACCATCTTTCACCGGAAATGCTGACAATGATTCCCCTCAAGATATTGGCGAAAGAATGAACACTCGCGAAGCTCCTCCTCCCCAACAACAGACCCAACCCAATAACGAATCACGAATTCACACCAACTCAAGTAATAACCAGCTGGGCATCGAAGAAACCAACTCAGGTAATGCCGAGAACCATAATCGTAGACGGGATGTGTTCGTCTACTCAAGAAAAGAGGTCATTATCGACTTCTCTGACGATGACAATTAATGCTTTCTGGCAAATATATAGACTAATGAATAACGACTTATCTTCTTATTCTCAGAAATCTCAAGGCGCTTTCTTCACAGTGCTTCCAAGAGATAAACTAATACAATTTACTTTGCTTCAGTTTTCTTCTCATGTCCTTTCTTAGCAATCTCAAGGCATTTTTCTTCGTAGCCAGGAATGTGAATGTACTCCACCTTATGCTCGGTCAATTTCTGGTATCCGGTATTGTCCTTAACGAAGATATCTGGTTCTACCACCCCCACAAAACAGGTCTTTATACAAGTTTCCAATATTCTATCCACACAAGGAAGATTCCCCGATAACCGTAATGAACATGGCTCCATTGTAGTATAAATTTCCGTTCCTTTGGGAACACATCTTCTGCCAGTCTTCTGAAAGTACTTCTCCAAAGCACACTGCTCAGCATGAGTGTTTCCTTCCAATTCTCTCGAATGCCCGGTGGATAATACTTCTCCGTCAAGAACAAGAACAGCTCCGACGTTGAACTGGGTCTGAGTTTCTCCACATTTGTTGGCCATATCTATCGCCAACTCCATGAACTTCCGATGAGGGTCGACGGCCCAATATGGGTAGTCCGTCTTGTAGGACCACGACAAATCAGCGGCCTCGTACTTGTAAGCATGGAGCCATAATTCAAGATCATTGGGCCCTGGATCAGTGTACAACTCTACGTCACAGATATCACAGTTTTCTCCTGATAATACTTCTCCATCTTCCTCGGGATGAATCCATGTAGAACAGCCGGAAGTTTTCCCGATGGTATCCAATTTTTTCATGATTTCCTTGTCATCTCCTTCGTTGTGGAAACCTAATTTGGGGCCCCATACATTGGCGTTGCTGTATATCGGATCATTGGCAATGGGATGGCCTATGTACTGTAAATGGACTCTGATTTGGTGAGTTCTCCCTGTGAGAGGCCGACATTTGACAATTGAAGTATCTGATGCCAAATCATAAGAGATTCTAGTAAAAGCAGTTTTAGCTTCTTTCCCATTCTCTTCATCGACTCTGTTAAGTCCTAATTTGGGCTCTACTGTTCTTAATGGCTTGTCCACCACGATTTCGTTGTCTTCTCCTTCTCCCAATGGAAATTTTCCCTTCACTCGAGCAATGTACTCCTTTCTAACTGACCTGTCTTTGATTTGCTGTACGAACTCGTCGGTTCCCTTCGAAGTCTTCCCCAAAAACATCAATCCGCTGGTTAATCTATCAAGTCTATTGGCAGGGTGTACGGTTTTTCCGTACTCGTGCTGGAAAATCTTGGTGACGGTATTATAGCGGTATCTACCAGTAGGATGTACGGGAATCCCCGATGGTTTATCGATAACCACAAGATTGTCGTCTTCGTGGACGATTTTGATTTCGCGGGAGCTCACTGGTGGTTCGTGACGGTGGCATCGATGGCTGATCAAGTCTCCGTTTCTTACTACCGAGTCAATGGTGGTGGGCACTTTGTTCAAGGTGACTTGGCCTGCGGCAATGTTTTTCTTATAGAACTCGGCGTCCCGGTCTCGGAATTCTTCTACAAACACATCGAGCAACTTCCGGTCTCTCCATCTGAGTTTACAGTAGGTCAAATAGGTGAAGAAATACGGCTGCACTCTTCTCAATCTTCCGTCAATGACGTAGCCTGCACCCTCAGCTTCTTCCTCGTGAATCGTCTTGTGCTTGGTAAGGGTATGAGTGTTGTCCTGGTACTTATCGCTCCCCAATTGTTCGTACGCCGTCAAAGTGTTCTTGTCAATGGTCTGACGTTTGAGTCTGAATCCATTTTCATCTCGCTGCTGGGCCGGCTGATGTCTCGGACTCCCGCTTCGTTTCGTGCCAATTCGGTCTGCCATCTTAAAGAGCTCCTTACTTGTGGATCGGGAGAAGTGCTTGATCAACGGCGGAAGCACTGGGTTCATATACTGATGAAACTACAGAGTGAATTTTACTTTTTGTCGTTTTTTATGCGATGCGATTATAATCGTATGCACATCTGTACAGGAAATATTTAATCCGGGGCAGCTACCGACAAACAGGTTCGTATTCTGACGCTGATTGGCCCGGGAGTGGCCTGGCGTTGGCCGAAATGGAAGACCTGACGTTTGAAACATGTCTATAACAATCCTTGACGTTTGAGATCAAGATAATCCTTTTCCGACATCACATTTCCTTGGTCGTCCTCCACCTCGACTGCATTTTCATGATGTGACTCTTCTGAGCGACGTTCTCGTTTCAATTGTTTCCAGAACTCTGTGGCCTCGCTAATACTAGTGATACTCTTGAACAACGGAATGTACTCTTCACTCACCCCTAAACATTTGAGACCATACTGGTGCTTTGTTCCCCCAAAATGCTTATTGAAAAGCGCCCGGCCCTTGTAGCTGATGTTACCACAAATCTCACAGTTGTGCGAGTGATTAAGACCTTGAAGCTTGTAAAGCCAGTACGGAATTGGCTGACCATCGGCACCAAGAGGCAAGTTGCTGGTGGTGCCTTTTTCATCGTCACTGAAGTTTTCGTCGGAGTCCACCCCTGAAGATTCTATGGAGGTAAACTCTGACTCTTCCCCCTTGGATTCAAATTCTTCTATTAGGCGTTCCCGTTCCGTAAGAGCTGCTTTCCGTTCGGTGTTGTCGATTGTTGCCTGTGTTACATCCGAAAGAAGTCTCGCCACCTCTTTTATCTGTAGCTCTTCAATTTTAGTGGAAGAGGACTTGGCGTTGTAATCGGTAGTGACTGAAGCAGCGTTCTTACGATGTTTCTTCCCATTTAAATGCCCTTCGTATACTGATTGTTTGGCAAAGAGCTTGTTGCACGCAGCACAAAACACTTCTCCCTTCTCATTTGCCTGGCCGTCATCTGTAGTCTGCAACGAAGCCGATTTCTTGGTCAATTCATCAGCAATGTCTTCTAGCGGGTGAACTTTGTTGTAAAAGGACTTCAAATACGATAATAGACTGTGGAGGTAAGTTTTATAAGATGATGAGGAAATGTTCACGTTTTCATACGGAAACTTATCAAACAACCCCAAATATTCTACGTAGGTTATGTCCATATCATTAGACAACTCCTTGAATGTGTCGCAAAACTGGACCAAGTCAAAGTATCTGCCATAGTTTTCGCTGGGAGTGAATATGGAGTCTAAACCGATGTGAGAGGCGGCCAAACTCAAGGCATACTTTCTCTTCACCCGATGGTTGCTTCTGCTTTGTTTCACTTCATCAGCAGGAGCACTGGAGTACATGGCGTAGAGTTTAGTCAAATCCTCAGAAACAACATTGGCCGACTGTTGGTGTTTCTGGTTTAAATCGGCAATTAGAAAGTCGAATTGACGAAGATTCTTGGTGGGATCGCTGATACTTTTCAATGATGCTTCAAACACGTCTTTCTTAGCCTTCGTGATTCGCGAGGCCGATTCCTTATATTTGTCACGCAAAAACTTCAATTCGTAGACCTGGAGTAGATTTTGGGTGTGAGACCTGTTTTTGAGATGAGCATCGCTCGACGGTAGAAGGTGCGGATAACGTTTTAACCGAGACTCAAGAGCCAGTTCCAACGTATCGAGCTCTTCTAGTAGTAGTCTCTGTGATTCTATGAACGACATATAAACAGGATGGACAATTAATAGAGTGAGCGGAAGAAGAAAAGATATCTTGCAAAAGAAAAAGAATCGAAGAAGCGATATGGTAAGAAATTACGCTGCGAAGAAAAATGATGGGGAAAAGTGTTACAACTCCTACAAAGGAATCGCAGACATAACCTAACATCAGACGTAAAATAGAAGATCAGACATCAGACACAGATATGGATAGCAAGATGGATAGTAAGATCCCTTTATTTCTCTTTACCTACAACTTGGGCCGTTTCCGCACCAACTACGATGAATTGTCGGATAAGTTGCTCGAGGTGCTTCCTGAAGAACCTTCTGCATTGTATGTGTTTGGGTTCCAGGAGTTCTGCTCCATACTTGCTGGGTGTTTTCCGGATCTTGCCAAACAGTCATTGTTGGCCATTAATAAGGTGGTGATTCAGACGTTGAAGCGAAAGTACGGCGGGGCCGAAGACATCAAGTTCTATACATTAAGCATCCATAGCGTAGGAGCTGTGGGCCAGATCTTGGTGACACCCTATATTCTGCGGTTTGACCGAATTCAAACCTCGATGGTTGGCTGTGGCTACTATGGTTCATCGATGAAAGGTGCTGTTGGGGCTCGGATCCGCTATAGCGACGTTCAAGATGCCAGTCCCGTAGAATTGACGTTTGCAGTGTGCCACTTAGCTGCGGGAGAGGGAGAATACTACTACTTGAAGCGTAACAACAATTTGATTCAGATTATGCGATCATTGGTGTTTGATGATGGATGGAGTTTTTTGAAACCAAATAACCATAGTTTCATTATGGGGGACATGAACTATCGTACTTGTAAGAAATTCGATAAGCAATCAGACATCAGTGGGCTGTTGTTTAGCTTATGTGACCAAACAGAAATAAATCAACGCATGTCCGATGTCGAAGAACTATTTGAAACCCACGACGAGTTGCTCCAAGGAAGATTGAACGAAGATGTGCTCACTGGCTTTAATGAAGGGTTCATCAGATTTAGGCCCACCTACAAGTACAACCGCGGTACCGCGATATACAACAGCAAACGGAGTCCCTCCTGGTGTGATCGGATCTTTTATCAATCCACATACAAGACCGGTGACGGATTTGAGCACCTGGAGGGTAATCAGCCAGTAATTCAAAAATATGACAGCTTATCGAATCTACTTGAATCCGACCACCAGCCGGTTTACCTCAACATCCTTATCCCCAGCACCCCTCCCAAATCGATCATTTCTCTGCGAAGTGGCTATCTCCAAATTATCCCCAACGAAATTCAGCTCCAGGGCCACCACCGCAGAATACACGAAATTAATGATGAGCTTTCTATCAGCGGTCCAACACAAATCTACATGAAATACACCAAAATTGACTATCTACTCCAAACAGTTGTTAGACCTATAACCGATTCGGTGATTGGGTATGGCTTGTGGTTTTCCACCACAACGAGGGGAAGATTACAGTTGTTGGTGCTCATCTTGCTCCTGTGCTTGGGCTACTATGCATACAACTACTAGCGTGCGGTATCCTCCAGGAGGGGAGTACAGGCGATAAGATTATCAAGTATATAAGTTATTAAAAGGACTTTGGAGCACAGTATGGAGGGGGGAGCGAGAAAGAGAGGTGTGTAAAATCCGAGTTGCAGCCATCGCGTGAGAGAAGGGAGGGACGGATTTTGATTCATTGCTTACATAAGCGGGTGACATATTCCGAACGACCGAGCAGACGTCGAAAAAAAAAGAGGCGCGCACCGGATTAACTTGGAGGTCAGCTAGCGGCTAAAAAGCCTGGGAAGGTGGAAGTTTCTATGACTAACACAACATTCCTGGTCTTTCCGATATCCTAAAATAGCTGGTAATCAAATGGAACCTCGATAAAGACAGCTGGAAGGCAATCCCATCTCTATAGGGTGTGTTCTTCACACGATAATACCGTGCTTAAGTCCACCAGTGGCTGCCCCTCTTCGACGTTTCGGATTATTCTTCGGACTTTTGGCTTGCGAAAAAAAAAGAATAACAGCAAAACACTCACGATTTTCTCCTCTTTGTGAATCGCCTTCAGTCCGAGAATTAAAACAGCCAATTATTCACCTGCATTGCGTTTCTTTTTCTGAGTTGCAGAAAAAATAAAAAAAGATCTCATCGTTGCAAATTTCTAATATAAAAGGGTAACATGCCCATGGACGTTTGCCAAAACATTTTAATTCACATCATTACTAACTACACAACACTGCTTTCACAATGCTTTCTGCTGCTACTCCAATTAAAATGACTGCTCAAGAAAAAGAAGCTGCTATCATGAATGAAATCAGAGCCAGCTCTGCTACCTTCGAACCAAAATTCCAAGGCTCCTTCCTCGGTGAAATCTTCGGTTTTGCTATTAAAACTTCTAACTAATTTCCTTCATGTTCTTATTTAATTCTTTTTTACGGCACTTATAGACTAATATATTCATTAATTCGTTTCAAAATCATTTGTAGTTCAGACCCTGACTAAGCGATCAAACCAGCGATCGATTCCGTCGCGAGGGTTGACAACATCCTGGCTCTTCTCAAATATACACTTGTTGATTCGTATATACCGTAGTTGCGAGTTATGGTTGAAGAATATTATCGCCACATGCTGAACCTTGAACCACTCATCGTATATAGTGGGATAATTTGTTCCTAAACCCAAGTGAGGGGGGCCGCCAGCCTTGGTACCACAAAACTCCAAATGACTCAACTTTGGCAACTGCTGAAGGAGCCAAATGAGACGAGAGTTGTGGTTATCAATGACAGGACTGAACCGAAGACTAATTAGGTTCTCACATTGACTCAAAGCGTCATAAAACGACGACGAGTTGGGAATGGAAACTGGCAAGTCAATCAACCCTATCTGTTCTGTGACTTCGAGCGACATCGTTCCGTAAGTTTTGTACTTGCCATTACTTACGATCGCCTGAGAATATTGTACGTAAGCGGCTTCACCGCGAGGATGGCTTTCATTGAGCCGCACTGTCAAATCTAGCGACTGTAAGTTGCCTAGATTGTCCAAGAAAAATGGCACCGTGTCCTGGCCGTTTTCACGGTAGTCTAGATGGAGATGCTTGAGTTTAGTGAGATGTGAGCTTATTTTGGTGAGAAAACTCGAATTAACTGTGATATCTTCACTCACATCATAACTATGGCGGTATTCGCAAACATTCTTCAACTTTAAGTACCGTAGGTTCTTTAACTTCACCGATTGTATAAGTCGGTCCGCATCACTAGCAAAAACGCTGCAATACTCAATGCTGAGCTCTCGGAGGCCTTGTAAGTATGATAATTTATAGTCATTAAACAAGTGGCCAATTATGGCAGCCTCCATCTCTGAATCGTCTTCAAGAAGTAAGTCATTGGTACTGGGGACAGTGTAGTGAAACTCTTTTTCAAATCGAGACAAATGTAGCTGGCTTAGTTCCTGCCGCAATCGTGACAAGTTCACCTCATCATGTACAAGAAGTTGATTCACAATTCTTGTCAATTTACTAGTATTGGAAAAAGGCTTGACATTGAAGCTGACTAAGTTGGGAAGTGGTCTGTCAAATTCAATCACTGCATCTTCCCCTATGTTAAGGTTTAACGTGGTGATTTTGTCGAGGCACGGAATTTGCTGCAAGAACTCTAACCGGAAATTATCGCTGATCCAAATTAGTTGCTGAATATCGTGCAATTTCCCAAAAAAGCTCTTGATGAGTTCGTACAAGTCATGGTTAATTACCGTGATAGAATCTGGCAATTTCACTATTTGAAAAATCTTGATTGGTGGTAATCCTTCGGGGGTCCTGTCATATTGTTCAATGTACGACTGGAGCAACTTTTTGAACGTATATGAGCTATTTATGTATGAGCTGGATAGCATTTCATAGTTACTAATAAGCTTCTCGTAGTAATACATTTTGAAATCGTATTCCTTGCTGAATTGAGTGAAATCTTCATCAACAATGATATTCTGGTAGAGCCGAGGCAAGGTGGAATTGTACATGGCACGGTTTGTCATCATTAACGATAAGCAATCTAGTTGAGAAAGCTCGTTGGCAATTTTGTACCGTATCTCAAACGGTAGTTTGTCGATGGTAAGGTTCACTGGAAGTTTTGTAGTAGAGGACCAATCATCCTGAGCTGTAGTCGACAAGGTACGGGCTGGAGAGGAGAATATCAACCCTTTGGTATATCCAATGGGTGTGCTAATGGAGAAATCTCGAGGCACCTTGGTCATAGTAGCCTCGCGTCGATATTCATGTGCTAATAGTCTGAGTGTGGAGTCTATATCGCTTAGTGGTCTCTTTATCTGTTTTGGCACTGATAAGCGTCTCAGAAGCACAATAGATGTACGGAGCTCTAATTAAAATATGTGCGGGTTTTTTTTTCGACTTGAGTATCTGCAGGTCACTAATCTAGAACTAGAAAAGGACGTGCCAGACGTAAACGACGTGACAGTCAGCAACCAGACAGTACAATGGCGCAGGACGAATCATTCGATGCCCGGTTAGCTGAAGAGGTGACACAGCTATCCACGAAATTGGTAACTGCCGTGGCTAAGCAATCAGAGTTGGAGGAGAGCGTATTACAATTACATCGAGAAAACTTCAATCTAAAGACCACCATCAAAGAGTTAAGACCCATACAAGCCCTGTATGTAGACCTTTTACCTAAATATAATGAATTAGTAAAGAATTCTGTGGGTTTGAAGACAGAAAAGGAGAGATTCGAGGTGGAAAATAAGAAACTACAAAGTGAAGTCGAGGAATTGTCCGAATCATTGTTCAACGAAGCAAACCAAATGGTTAGTGATGCATCAAGAGAAACTTACAATTTTAAAGTTAAGAACAAGAAGTTGTATGAAGAAATTGATGAAAAAAATGCCATCATTGAGAATTTGCAAGATCAATTAAAGGACCTTAAAAATCTATTCATTAAAATCGAGGACCAGCAAAGATTCAACTCGAAAGCAAATACTCCAAAACTCGAAGATTCCGCAACTATAGGAGGAGAAGAGAGTAAGACTTTTGACGAAATTGACAGTCTTTCCATTGACGATAAGGAATCCAATTTATATCATCAGCAGTTACAATCATTAATTTTCACTCCAAGCGTCAGGTCGATTCGATTTGATATCAGCAACTTTCAAGACTTCAAAGCATTCATTTATCAGATCATAAAACCTGAGTTCATATTCGATCTTACCAACTTAAAGAGTTTGAGGTATTTCAAGAAAATATGGATTGAAGAATTAGAAAATAGTATTCATGTACCTTTACTTCCAGCATCCAACTTCATAAATAGATGGCAGAAGGGCAAAAATTTCTGGAATTTACTAGTTGAAGGTAAAGTTATGATTCAACCCGTTAGTGGAGTTAATGAGACATTTAAGTTAGCATATAAAGGAGCCAACCGTGACGTTAAACTGGCTCCTATTGCCATAAAAGATCCTTGTGCATTCTGTGGAGAAAACAGAGATGATGTTTTGGAGCACGCCAGATTGTACACTTTAAAGCTCTTTTCCGATTCGACATTGACAGATGATCATGAAGTTATTGCTGAGTATCCGTTGTGTAATTATTGTTTGATTAAACTACGCAACATATGTGACTTTTTTGCCAAGTTGAGGTTGATCAACTCTAATGTTTATAAGCTCAAACCAAACTCCCAGTATGATGAAGTGATTCCTGCCATCAACAACTTCCAGTTTAAGCGTAATGGTACCGTGAGTAGCTTGAACAGTAGCAACAGTGACGTTAGAACATCAAGTTCAAGAATTGGCCTGCCGGTTGTGAATGGAGAGTCGCATTCGGCGGAGATTGATAAGCATGATGAGTCGATAATCATGAAACTTTACGTGCTATTATTGCTCATAAGAAGTAAGATATTCTGGAGTAAGAATGGGTTCTGGGATCATAATGATGATGTGGAAGAGCTCAATATTGATGAAATCCATGCGGACGCATTTAAGAGTATACTTGAAGAGGAGATCATGGTGAAGAGTCGATCGAAGATGGAGGCTCAATCTCCCATAGCATCTCCCTTGGCATCACCTAAACCTAACACCATAGCGTCTCCGTCCAGCTTAACTGTCACTAGAGACGACAAGATCGATAAAGAGAGCGATGCAAAAGATGATTCAGATGAGTTTACTGATGCGGTTGACACCGAAGAGGCTGTCAAACCGCTTTCGAGAAAGAATAGTAATGCCAAGCAGTTCAAGGCCAAAATGAACAATGACTTGGACGAGACCTTGCAGATGCTCAAAGAGAGTCTCGAAAATTAGCTTGGTCCCTGAACTTAATATACTGTACTATGTGACGGGTGTGCGAAGCTGTCAAAGAGTAAGCCAACAAAGCTTTTCCCAGCCTTAATAATAAACCTCCTGTCCACCTCCCTCTGCCAATACAGTATTGTCTCTCTGAAGACCCCCACCAACTTTACATACACACGTAAATAACAATTCTTTGGCCTCGTTGTCACAATCTCGTTTCATCTTTATTAACACCCTGTATACCATGTAGAAACGACGCTCTTTTACCGCCTTTTTCTGTAACTCCCTCCATTGTCAAACCAGTTGGTGTATCAGGTTAATTATAGCCGACTTCCGTACACCACTTTTTCTCAAACCGGTAAGATTATGGTTTCCAAAAAAAGTGCGACTCCGACGCACTTTCTTTGTTAGTGCTGGCTATTGTATCCACGTCTCTCTGTTGACAGCCGTCAAAACACCAAAAGTCGTCGTCGGTTCCCCCCACCACTCCAGTAACTTCTGCCCCGACTACACTATGAGGAAGAAGTCACTTGATCCCGGGTCAGCATACCATCCGGACCACGGCAACTACAGTGATGAATTGATAGGCACGTCTCGTCCCTACGAGTCCTATAATCCCAACTCGTCGTCAGCACCATTAGCATCGCCTCTCAAGAGCTCTAGCACTTTTGATAGCCGCTTATCATCTGGCTCAATCTTCAATTTACGAAGAAATAAAGATAAATCGCAAACAAGTCCCCCTCAAACCGACAGCTACAGTGATGTTTCATCGCTTGATTCGGCTAGTATTCATTCAAAATCAAGTCAAAAACGTCAAAATAGCTTATCTTCAAACTTATCACTCAATAAAACTCTCACTAATAAGAGTCTAACCACAATTATTCCTTCGTCCCAAGTAACAAATTCAAATCATTCACGTCATGCATCCACCTACAGCTTCCAGAGCACTGTTTCCAATCCGTACGAGACGAAGACCTCCAGAAACAATGGCCATCCCAGTAATATCCCTCCACCACCTCCTCAATCCTCCTCTCCCAACACGGTGCCTTTACATTCTCATTCACTTTCACGTAAATCAACCCATTCTTCCCTCATCTCAAAGCCGTCATTACTAATATCCAACCCGCACCCATCGCATGATTCATCGTCCTTGTCAAATAACATCTCGGGTTTCTACTTGGAAAGACCTGATCTGAACATCCAAATCGATCGGATGTTCCGAGATTTGATGGAGAAAAGAGATTTCAAATCATTACCTCCCCAGGCCAAACAAGAAATGATAAATTATAATCCCGATAAAAAGTGGATGTTGATTTACCAGGATAAGCTAAGCGAGTTCAAAAAATTTGAAAGAAATATAAGTAAAGGTAATGATGCCAACCCAGAATATTATACCAAAAAATTATTGTCAAAAACCATTACTTCGCAAGAACTCAAAAACTTGTGGGTTTCATTAAGAACTGAGCCAATCGATTGGGTGAGACATTTTATCTATGACTGTCAAGGAGATGCAATACTATCGGCCTATTTAATCAAAATCCATGAAACTATTAATGGTAATGATGCTAATGATATCAATGACGAATTGTTCGATAAAGAGTTTAATACTCTCAAAGCTTTAAAATGTATGATGAATCAAAAACTAGGAGCTGAAAGAATTAAAACTGACGTGAACTTATATGTCAATGCCATTTCTGGGTCATTATTATCCCCAAGAATCGTAACAAGAAAAATAGCGGCTGAATCTTTAACTTTTATGATTGCATATCATGGAAATAGCGACCAAGGAAAATACCATAAAATATTAAAAGCATTGGATTCCCTATCAGCTAAACCTTACTTTGAATTTGAAAACTATAGCTCAATTAGTTCCAAGAAGAATTTGGTGAGGAAACCGCCAGCTCCAGATTCTTATAAACGATTCGAATTATGGTTGAAATTAGTGGAGAAAACGATCGATGGTAAAGGGAAATACCTAAATTCTTTGGTAGGAGCCAGTGATGAATTGAAATATGCCCACGCCACTGGTAATGGAACCACCACCAATACCAATAATATAGAGAACCATTTGATTGAATATTGCTTGGGAACAATGTTATTAATTAATACCATCATTCAATATGGACTTGATTTCCGAGTGAGAATCCATTTACGTGCTCAATTTACCGCAGCCGGGTTAAGTCGATTAATAGTTAAGTTTAAAGAACTCGGCTACGAGAGTTTAAATCAACAATGTGCCAAATTCGCTGAGATGTCTGAAGGTGATGAACTTGAATTGAAGTCAAAGGAAAATGTTGATGATGATATCGACTTCAATAATCCTGTTGACCTTGTTTCTTCTTTATGGAATCATGTTAAAGATAGCGAAGCACAAGGATACTTTTTGAGCGCAATACAGCATTTGTATTTAAATCAATCGGAAAAGAGGGAAAATTCCGAGGATTTGTTGAGAAGCATTAGGCTTTTGAATGACTTAATTCAAAATATTTCCATGGTTCACACCACTAATGATGATTCAGCAATCGGAATTGCTATAAATCGATTGTTTTCATCCATGAGCACCGATGAAATGTACCATAAAGCCATGAAAGAATTACGAGCTCAAAAAACCATTGCGGAAGAAGCCATTGCTGAACGTGATGATATGTCGAGACAATTATCCATGGGAGCTGATGGATTAATTACTAATTTATCTAATGAGGTAAGAGAACAAGAAGCAGTGTTACTACGAACAAGAAGAATGAACGAAGAATTGACTGATGAATTAGCTAGTTTAAAAAGGAAGCATTTGATAGAAAAACAAGAACAAGAAGTGGAAATGAGAGAATTGTTGATTATGTTGAACAATGGAGCTAAATTTAATTCTACAAAAAGTAATGGCAAGACTACTGTCTCTATTGAAACTAACAATGAGCAGTTGATCAAGAAGTTGCAAAAACAGATATACCGTAAGAAAGCAGAGTACAAACTTGATAATAAGCAATTTGGTACTTCGGTAGAACCGAGCTCAAGATTACGTGATTTAAGAAACCAAATGGCTGATATTGAGACCATGGCTAGAGAATTGGAGATGACTGATTTCGAAACATATGTTAACCCATCTAAAGAAACTTACGCGGAAGAAGGGACAGATGAAACAGAAGCAACGGTCTCTGAAGATGAGGACGATGTCAATTTTGATTATGACGATGATGATGAAGTGGAAATAGAAGAAATTAAGTTTGTCCCAATTCCGAAAAACCCACCAAGACCTTGTCGTAGAGACGATTTGGAAAAGTTGGATAGTTTGAGAAAGAAATTAGCCAATTTACAAAGTGAATCCAATGATATTATGAAATTTAATAATAGCACCATGTACAATAAGCAGAAATACTTGGCTATGGAAAGATTAAGAGAGTTAGAGTTTAATTTCAAAGATTTGAATATCGATTTCACCGTTCCTGAGACCAGTAACATTGACGCTCATTTCAGTGATGATCTGGTTGATCCATCTATAGTATCAAAAATTCAAGAAGAATATGCTGAAGTTGAGAAACTTAGACTTCAGTTGGAAGATCAATTGGCATCAATTAAGAAGGTCAAACGAAACTCGAGCTCGGTTACAAGCCTGCCTCGTAAATCGGTGTTGGATAACATTGAGTCCAAGTATATTCGTGGCAAAGCTAGCGATTCTGCCTCAACCTCCAGAGCCTATAGGAAAACTAATAGAAAAACCAACATTGGTATGATGGATCCTAAATTCTTGAAAGAATTGAATTCTAAGGTTAACAATGGACTTGGAGTTTCTTTGAGTAGTTCTGAAAGTGACGAGTTTGTTGATTCTGTAGAAAACCAAGCTAACAAGACCCCTCGTTCAGCTTCCCCAGCTAAACAACTGCAAGTCGCTCCTCCTCCTCCTCCTCCTCCTCCTCCTCCTCCTCCT
>JANIVW010000081.1:0-42799 GCA_030555995.1 Isabelozyma heimii
TCTCTCTTTTCCCCATTCGGAAAGAAGTTCTTATTGGAAGCCAGCCTCAATCTTCTTCGGCTCAAAACAGCGGCCCTGAATTCATTAAAGCCTTTTGACATTTGATACATTCCCGTCTTGTAATCTCCTATTGCGAAGACAATCTTGGGACGTCGCTTACCGAAACCCGGACCAGTCAACAAGTGAATGATATCAGGTTGTGCAAACATATCTGGATGTAAGGGCGGTCTTAGAAGCGACGCGCTGCCGAATTCATGTTTTCCATCCCCAAGGTGTCGAAAAAGCTTATCAATTTGAAAAGCTATTTCACGAAAGTACTTCTCAATATCATTTTCCTCGCACGTCGGATCTCCAATTGGATAATCATAAACTTCGGATAAGTAACGACCTTTAAGCTTTGATACTTTTGCTGCTTTTAATGCTTTTGATGTTTTTGATTCTTCTGATGCTCTAAGTGCCTCATCAAGTGGAGCAAGGTAGGTTTCTTTAAAATTATCACTAGTCATCGTCCTAAAATCCGCAGTAACCAATGCCTGGCTAGTACATACGATAACAGGTTTGGAAGCCATCTTCCCTAGTCTCACAGATGCATTAGCCTTAGATATTAGTTTCTGTGGGGAGGAATTTTGTTCTTCACTTTCTCGAATCTTCAATAGGTGAGTATCCAAGAAGACTCTTGCATTTAGTTCCTTGTTATCACGGGCCCGATCATATAAATCTTTTTCTATCACAAGTTGTTCGTCGTCAGAATCATCGTAGGCGATTTCTTTGCTATCTCTTCCTGTAAAATACATACGCGGCATTATGTGATAAGTATTCAACAATGAAATTTACCCCGTATTTGTATTTAGTGCAAGGTAGCTTCAATGGTCAGTGCACAATATTGGGGTGTGTCTCACGACGTAGGAATATGAATTGAATCGGTAACTATGAATCACGAGACAGGCCAATGTAACTGAACTGTGAATTCCTTCAGTGAAAGATAATAGACTGAAGTAGGTTGGGAATTTGAAGATTAAGTCTTAAAATATATAGAGATATATTGTATGAAAGCTTGTCTTTAGGCGATCAATTCCTTGATCTGTTATGCTCGATTATTTGGGAATATGCTGGTGTATTTATATTATGCCAGATGCCCCTGAATTTCCCTTTGCATCTTATCTCATGTGTCTCAAAGTTCTCTTGGTGGATAAACGTGAACGTGCATGAGAACCCCTTCGTATTTGTAAGGACGGAATGTGATCTATCATATTACTGCGAAAGATTTGATTTCCCGACTTTTTTCTTTCTCAAATTTAGTCGTGTTTTTCACAACAAGCTACGTGAGCTGGGAATTCGTTCAGTAGAAGATAATAAACCGGAGTGGGTTTGATATGTCAAGATTAACTTATGTTAAATATAGGACAAAGCCTAATCTCCTAAGGGGTGAGTATTTCTTATTTTCAGGTAGTAAATCCTTGATTCTAAATTCTAAATATTCGGAGGGAAACTATCTAAAGTCTTCTGGTTATCACTATTTTACCCAGCTTTCTTTCCAACATAAGCATGGCACTGTTTTTTATTCATAGACTCCTTTCTTCACTTCACTTAGATTACTAGGTGAACTTTTGATGTCAGTTGAAGTTGCCTACTTAATGTGAATCCATTGCTGCAAAAAATTGAAGATTCGTTATTTTCTTGAAAGTAACCTCGAGTCGTGCATTTCTCAACATATAGCTCACGTGACAGACATCACGTTTGGTTTCACGTCAACTGTGTATTTACTGCACTGAGGTCCCTGAACCATCTCTTCTGCAACAATCACAACGACATGGAAGGCTGGGGAGAGGTATGCAGTTATATTTATACTTTAGAAACACTTACTAACTTCTAGGTGTGTCGAATATCGACGTCAATATCCTCCAAAGAGCCGTCTAGAGACCCTCCAAGTCAGATCTCCTCCTTGTTGTTCGATAACAGCGTCAATCTAGTCTGGACTGGAGATTCTAATGGCTACGCCCACTCGTTCACTCCGACACCAGGATCGTTCCACCAGTTCCAATTGAGCCCATATACCAAGTTCAGAGCGACGGGCGGTAACGCCGTAATCCACCAACTAAACCATCAGCGAGGAATCATTAGCTTGAGCAACAATTGCATTAGTTTAACTAATCGACGCGGTATCTGTCAACTATCCATCTCCAGCGAATCATTGGGTACCCCCGTGAAAAACCTATCTTGTATCACAACCAATTCCAACACCAGTAATGAGCTTTTCGTCGGAGGGAGTAATCAACTCTCTAAAATCAACCTACTCAAACCGCAAGAAATGACTAACTTCAATCATGAGGGTGGTCTCTCCTTCATCAACAACCTGTTGAAGTTTTTAACCCTCGGAAGATCGAACGGTTCTATTGAGATATTCGATACCAATGATAACAAAGTAGTGAAGACATTCTACGGCCATAATGGGCTATTGTCCGATCTTGACGTCTCAGGAACGTATGTAGCCACCTGTGGTTATTCCGTAAGACCTAGACGTCATGGTAACAACTCCAAACCCAACGATTACATTGTAGATCCTTTGGTGAACATCTACGACTTAAGGATGATGAGACCATTATCTCCACTTCCGTTCCCTGCCGGAGCCTCCTTTGTTCGATTCCATCCAAAGCTTCCCAACATCGTCATTATTGCTTCCACCATGGGCCAAGTGCAATTTGTAGATATCTATGACCAGCTGAACGTTCATTTATACCAGGCGAACTTGAACCAGCTCCCACAATTAGCTACGGCTTCATTATCAGCAGTCAATACATCATACTTGTCCAACCTTGATATAAGTGAAAACGGTGAATATCTAACATTTGGTGATGGGTTTTCCAACTTACATCTCTGGTCAAATGTCAATAATACTAATAAGAATTTCATCAACTTTCCGGGTAGTTTGGAGCAGCCAGATATCGTGGTCCAACCTCATTCTCTCGATCCAGTATCTATTGATGATACCAGCTTCCCATTATCTTCCATTGGTATGCCGTATTACAAAGATTTTTTGCTTTCGAACTTTCGAACAGATTTGATTTTTGAAAAGGAGCTACTGAAGTTACCTCAAAAAATAGACCCGACTTTGATGGAAATAAGCGACAATTATTCTATGCTACATCAAAATCAAACACACTCCTCCCAAGTCTCTAAGCACCAACCAAAGTTCATTGCCTACGACAAATCAAAGTATGGGGGGAGGAATTTGTATAATAAATATGAGAATTTACAGAAGTCTTCTACAGGTGGTAAGAAAACTTCTAATCCTAACTTACTACCAAAGTTTTTGAGTGAGAAAGATTCAAAAGTCTTAACAAGAACTATATCCGGCTCCTCTGATACCAACGAACTAAATCACAACTTAGATGATGATTCTGTCGCTGATCCATCAGAAAGCATCTTTCAATATAAGGATAACAAGTCAACAAAGGTGCCGAATTGTTACTCTAGACTTCAAATTCAATACTCAAAATTTGGGATTCAAGATTTTGATTTCAAGTTCTATAACAAATCCCGGGGCTACTGTGGGCTAGAAAATCATGTGGATAACTCATACATTAATTCACTACTACAATTATATCGATTTTCACCAATTGTTTATAATATCATCACCAAAAATCTACTTCGTGAATGGCTACCAAATGACTCGGCAACCGTGGTCAATGAAGATAATCCCCAGGGTTCTTCTGTTTTGAACGAGTTGGGGTACTTGTTTGATATGATGTACAAGTCTAATGAGAACCCGGCGAAAATTTCAAACTTCTCTCAAGTGCTTAACCACATTCAATACCTAAAGAGTGAGAAATTGCTTAATTTTGACGAATTAAGGAGTACGAATGGATTTGACTTGCAAAATTTGATCATTAAATTCAATAGGTTTCTAATTGATTACGTCAATAACAACCAAAGCAACCAATTTGGCTCGAATTTGCCTGACTATGATAGAATCATCGACTACTTCAGCATAGTCTCGGAGATCGAGGTTGTATCTAATGGTTGCGAATCTTATGATAAAAAGATTGTTAACCAATCAACTCTCGATTTGATTTGCCCTTCACAGAATGTCCTTAACAGATTGGGAAATTCCCTCAGCTCCTTCAGCAATAAGAAAAACCATAATCTTATCACATTTTTGGAATACTCCTTTTATCAAAACAAGATTTTGTCTTGTACCAACCATCCTCTACCATCTTATCCCCATACAGTAGAAGTAAGACAATCATTAATTCTGTTACCTCCTATAGTATCCATCAACATACCATTCAGTAATCAAGAATTTCAGCTCATCAAAGGGTTTAAGAAATGGCTCGTGCCCGAGTTTTTCACTATTAGAGACCCGGCTTCTAACAATTTGACTTTCAAGCCAATGATAACCCAATTCAATCAAGAAGCAACTAAGTATGAATTGTTGGGGTATGTGTGTGAGATCAACCATGATTTGGAGTCTACAAAAGGTGAACACAACTTAATAAGTTACATCAAGATCAATTCCCAGTGGTTTTTGTTTAATGATTTCTTAGTGATGCCAATTGTGGAGGACGAAGTGTTTAATATCAGCTATTCCTGGAAGAAACCAGTTGTTTTACTATACCATAACGTTGACCACCCTCTTAATAAAGAGTTCAACTACTTGCAAACCAACCATAGTTTCAACAATTCAATTCTTTACCGTGACCATTTTGCTGGTGCAATCAGAGAATCTTACCGCAAAGAGTATACTGCGTTAACCCGAGACGAAGCTCCTAAGCCAGGGGCGTTGGTAGCTATCGACGCGGAGTTCGTTACATTGCAACCAGAAGAATTAGAAATCAGCTATGATGGTACCAAAAACTTGGTTAAGCCAAAGAACTTGTCTCTAGCAAGAATCTCGGTGATAAGAGGTGAGGGTGAGCAAGAAGGGGTACCATTTATTGATGATTATATTCTTCACACGGAGCCTATTTTTGATTACCTCACCAGTTTCTCTGGTATTGAACCAGGAGATTTAGATCCTGTGAGCTCCTCCAAGAACCTTGTCACCCTCCAAACAGCTTATAGAAGGTTATGGTTGTTGCTCAATTTGGGCTGTGTGTTTGTGGGCCATGGGCTTAAGAATGATTTTAGATGTATCAATATGAACGTACCGCAGCAGCAAATCAGAGATACTATTGACTATTTCTATCTACCTGATCTTAAGAGAAAGTTGAGTTTGAAATTTTTGGCCTATGTCTTGTTGAAGGAGAATGTTCAGACTGGCAACCATGATTCTATCGAAGACGCTTACACTGCATTGCTTCTTTACAAGCGATACGTCGAATTGAAGGCTTTGGGAGAGTTTGATTCCACATTGAAGCAGATTTACAAAGACGGCCAGCTGTTAAGGTTCAGAGTGCCTTAGCTAACTCCCCCCAGTGTGTATATTAGTTTGTATAATAAACATCTAAGGAATAGCTTTAGAGGTGTAGAGGTGGGCACTGAACTGAATTAGACTATCAAGCTAACATGGGGCACTTACAGTTGTATTTTGATATTTGTTGAAGATTTAGTGGGGACACCCGTGCACCGATTTTTCACTTCGTACCCCATGACCCGATTCTTGAGTCTCACTTCAAATTTACCTGCTCTCCTAAGTGACTTATCTTCAGAACAAAGACAAGAGTTGTCTTTCACCACTTGGAAGTAGTAGAAGGAGAGATCAGTCATCTTGATTGCTGCGACGACTCTTCCACTGTTCCATGATGTCGTCGTCGCCTGCTTCTAATGGCGAGGAAAAGCCGAAAGAGGAGTCATTCCATCAGCGACATAGCCAAACCCCCAGCTCGCCCGGCGAATCCAGCATGACGCCGGAAGAATACCAAAGTAGTGGGCATGAAAGCGGAGAAGTCTACGGGGCCAATGGGGGGCTTCTCGGCCGCGGTTCGAATCCTGAACTACGCCCCGAACACTCGTCTCAGACCCCCAGTGAACAGGAGCAGTCCAGCACGGCCACCCAGCACTCTAAAACACCAGTTCGGCCTCCCATGGGGACAAGACGGTCCCATAAATTGAAGGGACACAGTCGAAATCCGTCCCACACTAAGATACTAATCGCCAATAAGGCAGGACCCGGCCCGAATCAGGCCAGGCCCCATTTGAACCGGTCCATGTCGACAGACGGGCTAATGAAGGCCCGGTCAACTGCATTAAAACGTACTAGTCCTTCATTCACTAAGCTCACAACTCTTCAACCACTAACGAGAACAACATCCAATCCCTCGATAAAAACAACGCTACGGCCATTGACTAAGACAATGCTGAATCAGTCAATCAAGTCAAACCGTTCCAATACTTCGTTGAAAGGATTGGTGGTTTCGAACAATAACATTGTGCCTTTGAGCGGACTTAAAACCAGTGGGAAAAAGGGTAAAGCGATTTTGAAATTGAACGATGACTTTAAAGATGATGATTATGAAGATTCGGATACTGCGGACTCCGAAGCCGAAGGTGATTCTGAAGAACCTCGTAAACCGGAAAGAGAAGTAATTCCAGAGACATTTGAACAGCCCAGAGTGCAAGCTTCGCCGGAAGTGTTTCAGCAGCCTACCATTACGGCTCTGATGCCAGACCTCTCGCTGGCTCCGGCTCCGGTACAAGCCGTCGTAGATACTGACACTGAAGTCATCACAGGTAGCCAAATCAAACAACAGCTTGGAAAATCCAATCCACAAGACAAAGTATTGCGTCCGATTTCTTCCCGTCAAAGCTCAGCGGAGGATTTGGACTCCAGCAACTTATATGGTGGATCATTACTATTGTCCCAATCCACGGGGCTTACGAAGAAAATAGATAGTAAAGCAGGACAGGGCCAAGTGTACACGGGAGTAACGTTGAATCCTCTTAGTGGCCCCAGAATAGCCACTGAATCTTCACTTGAATCGAATAACTCAGAATCTATCAGTGGAATATCCTTCAAAGCCAAACGCACCAACGACGCAGCATCAGATCAAGATCAGAATTTGGCGGAACCAGTAACGACTAATAAAACGGTAGCTCCGCCAAATTCGTATCAGCCCAATCAGAGCATATTCAATAACCTACAACGGACCAATTCTCAGTATCTTTCCAAGAAGAAGTCGCAGCAATTTCATAACGGAACCAACAATTTTGCTGATTTTTTGAACAAGAGCCATTCGAGTAACGGACATAGCAATATGAATGAGTCTTCTCACCGAAATAATAATGTGGAGTCATCTTCGCATGGTACAAGAACACAACAAAGATTATGGTTGCAGAGGGAGAATTCTTTGATGGATGTTTCTCATAATGATGCCTATAAGACATTGTCCAGTGTTTCGCTCAATAAAATGATGTTTGGAAACTACAACCAGAGCTCTACTAATTTGAGAGATTATCCCACGCCAAACCCCATTGTATCTAACGGGAGCTCATTGGCCGTGACTCCGGGAACAGGTCCAGAATCGAGTTCTGCTAGCATCAATAGTCTCAATGGGTTACTAATGGCCACTCAGAGTCGCCACCAAAACTTGCTTCAATCAAGAACCGAATTCGAACGATTAAACCGAGAGTACTTGAATGTGAGAAGACATTTGAACCCGGTAGCTGAGAGTTTGAATCGAGTGGAAAAGGCAATTTCTAGTAATAAAGAACTTCAAATACCTAAAAGCACAAGCAAACGTAATGCTACTTACACTTTATCATCAATATCAATGCAAGGGGAAAATAAAAATGCCAATACTTTCAAAGAGTTTTCACCAGTTTACCAAGAAAAGGAGTCAGAAATTGCCAATATGTTGGAATCAATGTGGAAAGAAGCCCTGATTCAGTATTCCTCAGTAAAGCAGCAGCAAATACAGCAACAAATACAACCGGCGCAGCCAATAACCCAGCAATCAATGGGCAGACAGGACCCCAGAAGCTCCTACGAATACAGCAATAGCGTACGCTCGGTTCAGCCAACAACCAGGAAGTTGGCACAACAGGCAGCAGCTCGTCAGGGACAACAGCTGTTCATTCGTGGAGACTGAGGCAAGTCTTGAATATCTGACTTCATTATAAAAAGCATACGCATGACTAAACACGAATAGTTTTTCACGTTTTATAAAACAGGATAATTAGTCCTTATATACAAAATACAAACTCCGATTTCATGATATACAAGCCCAGTAGAGGTATAGAGGTTTCCTCACCTACTTGAGTACTCTTAGTTCTATTCCTATCATCATGCTCTACAGAGAGGAAGCATCTCCCACTACACCTTGTCACATACTATGTACATTGGTTATTTAGATCATCTGATTGGTGGGTCCCTCGTCTATTTACATTATCATACACTAACCTTGTCTTTGCTTATGCTTGTTGTTGGACTTGCAATACACATACACCCTTCCCTTTCTTCTTACCATATAACAATCTTTACAGAACTTCTTCACTGACGTTCTTACCTTAAAGGTTCTCATTGGATTAATCATGGCAGGAGCATTGGCAAGAGCAACTCTCTGAGTGCTCTGCACGGCAGTTTGAAGTGCAGCTGATGGTCTCACACTTCTCAATATCGACGCTATAGCAAACATATCTCAATAGTTCCTTCTATAGCCTAACGAATGATGCTACTCCTTATGCTAAAACAGGCTTAACCGAAATTTTCTTTTTTTTTGTCTTATTTTTCACTTTCAATCATTTCCGCTTACATAATCGACCAATCGACAACAGAAAAATCAACACGTACATCAACGATCCACTACCACTTTTCTCTTCTTTCTACCATAACTTTCATCTGCAATTAATTACCGTGCCCATGTCCGTTTCTACGTACAAGAAGACGGACCCTTACACCGGTGCGGGGCTTCCTGACAAAATGTCAGTATTCCAGGAGTGTTTGCAACAGTTCAATGCGTCTCCTGTTGATGCTGGGAAATGTCGTCAGTTACTAGCCAAGTTGTTACGTTTGATCTACCACGGTGAACAATTCCCATCGCAAGAATCGACCACCCTCTTTTTCTCCATTTCCAAGTTGTTCCAACATAAAAACTCCTCCTTGAGACAATTGGTGTACTTGGCCATCAAAGAGCTATCGTCCACCTCTCAAGACATTTTGATGGTGACTTCATCAATCATGAAGGATATTCAAAGTGGTTCCGTCATTTATAAACCCAATGCCATCAGAACGCTCTCAAAAGTTTTAGATCCATCTACGGTATCCGCATCGGAAAGATTGTTTAGAAATTGTCTCGTAGATAAGAATCCAATTGTCTCCTCAGCAGCTTTGATTTCAACTTACAATTTATTGCCAATTGCTAAGGACGTGGTCAAGAGATTTACTAACGAAACTTTAGAAACAATCCAATCCCTTAAACATTTCCCTTCGGACCAGTTCCAATTACATGAATACTATGGCAATTCAACCACCAATTTACCTTCAACCACTTACATGTACCAGTACCATGCTTTAGGGTTATTGTATCATTTAAGAAACCATGACAAAATGGCATTGATGAAGTTGATAACTTCATTATCCGAAGGTTCTACATTGAAAAACTCCTTATCAATTATCCAATTGATAAGATACATTAACAAGGTTTTGGCTGATGATCAATCATTAATGCCTCATTTATACCCAATTTTGGCAGGGTTATTAAAACACAAATCAGACATGGTTGAATTGGAAGCAAGTAAAGCTTTGATTAGCCTACAACACTTAATCAAAGACGATGAGTTTATGAATATCATCACCACCTTACAGAAATTATTGGGAGTTCCAAGAACTGCCACTCGTTTCGCTGCTATTAGATTGATCAATAAGATTTCCATCAAGCACCCAGAAAAGATTATGGTTGTTAACCTTGAATTAGAAAACTTGATCAATGACTCCAATAGATCAGTTTCTACCTTGGCAATTACCACCTTATTGAAAACTTTGGGAACCGGTACTGTAGAATCAGCTACTGGAGGAGAAAATGTCGACAGATTAATCACCAAAATGACTTCATTGATGGATGAGATTACAGAAGATTTCAAGATTGTCATCATTGAAGCAATTGAAAATTTGGCCCTCAAATTCCCTGCAAAACATAAAAAATTGGTAGCCTTTTTGACTGATTTACTAAGAGATGATGGCTCTGCTCAATTGAAATCAAGTATTGTAGATGCTTTGTTTGATTTGATCAAATTTTTACCTGATGAAAGTGCCAAACAATTGATCTTGATGAACTTGTGTGAGTTTATTGAAGACTGTGAATTCACTGAATTGTCCGTTCGTATATTACATCTTTTAGGTGACGAAGGTCCATCAACATCCAATCCCTCGTACTATATTAGACACATTTATAATAGATTAGTATTGGAAAATTCTATCATCAGATCTTCCGCAGTGATTTCGTTATCCAAATTCGCTATTGTTTGTGGTGGTGATGTTTCGAAGAATATTAAGATTTTGTTAGGAAGATGCTTAAATGATGTTGATGATGAAGTTAGAGACCGTGCTGCTATATCGTTGAAATTGATTGATAAGAAAGCCAAGAGATTGGTTGTTACGGAATCTAAATACGACTTGGTAGCTTTGGAAAACAAGTTGACTCATTACTTGAATGATGAAAGCAACTTCGCTGCCAAATTTGATATTTCTGAAGTTCCTATCATCACTCTTGAAGAATTGAAATCTTTAGAATATAATTCTAAGCTTAAGAAGTTGGAGGCTGCTGCGTCTAGCAACACAGAAGTTGCCGAAAGTAAGGAATCGCAATCTAAAGCGGACTCCTCGGACGAGCTTAAGAATACCGAAGCCACAGACTCATTGAAACAACAACAATATGCCCAAGAATTGTCGTCAATTCCTGAATTTGCCAAATATGGTAAATTATCTAAATCAACTATACATCCTATTTACTTGACTGATAAAGAAAATGAATTTGTTGTTACTGCCATAAAACATTTTTTTATTGAACAACAGAAATTGGTGTTACAGTTTAACGTTACTAACACTTTAAGTCATTTATTCTTACAAGATGTTTCAGTCATTGCTCAACCAGATAATGAATTGTACCAGGAAGATTTCATTATTCCATTATCAGAATTGAAACCAAATACAACCGGTACCATTTATGTTTCTTTCTCAACTCCAGCTTTAGGTGATGAAGAGATTTTAGCTGCTTTTGGTAACACTTTGTCTTACACCAATAAAGAAGTTATCGATGATGAAGGTAATATTGATCCAGCCGATGAAGGGTGGGCCGATGAGTACCAAATTGAAGACTTGGAAATTACTCCGGGCGACTTCATTACCCCATTGTATAACTCCAACTTCACTGTGTTATTTGATCAACTCAACTATGAAGAGGGCAGTGTGAGTACCATCGCTGGAGTTAAGACTCTTGAGAATGCCATCACCAAATTAACCAAAACCCTTAACCTTTTACCATTGGATGGGTCGGACTATGTTCCAAGTGATGCCACTTCTCATGTTTTGAAGGCATTGGGTAAAGATTTGTGGGGTGGAAAAGTAGGTGCTAACATCAGATTGGCACTTACTGGAGGAAAAGTAGTAGCTAAGATTCAAGTAAAAGGTGACACCGAAGGTTTTGCGGGAGTTGTTGCAAATGGTGTATGAGCTGTGTAGTTTATATCGTCAAATATTTTTTGTTTTATGACATGTAGGTCAACTATAGCCGATTATCGAGGAAAACACAATGCTTTCTGAAATGCAGGTCACATATGGTTTAAGTCATGTCGATGATCGATGAAAGCACGATGCAGAAAAAAATGTGTTTATTAGTGCAAGTTCAGCATGATAATATACAGAATATAGAATATTACTTCAATGGTTTTGAGCCAGTTTTGGCCTTCATCTGTCTATAAAGAAGACCACCCGAAAAGTACACTCCAATGGCTGCCAAAACAATCAACAAGAAGATCCACACTGCAGCCAAATTGCTTTCCTTGGCAGCAGTTGGACAAGCATGATGAGATCTGACCTCAAAGATATAATTACAATTATTGACGGAACCAATGTACAGCACTTGTGCCTTGGCCATCATTTCACGATCACAGGTGAAAGTCAAGATCGTTGATTTTCTTAGTCTTTTCCCAGACACAGAATCAACCAAATTATCACAGTACGATCCATTTTCGTACGTCAAGGTCAACTTTCTTCCTTTGAATTGGGGTTTGGTGGCATACTCTCCGATAGAAATATATTGATCATTTTCAATGTAATAAGCACCCACTAATGAGGAATTGACACCATCCTTGATTTCATTGAATTTGTCATGGTTTTGTTTGAATGGGGAAGAACAGATCCCAATGGTGTAATTGTTACCACTCTCATAACCTCGAGAGACCCAGGAAAGGACTCGACCCTCGTTGCCAAGGGATGATAAGCTGGTGAGATCAATAAAGCCTCGACTTAGTGGGTTAAGCACCGTACAAGGATCAAGATCCTTTGGCTTATGTTCCTCATCTTTATGTTCTTCCCCTTTCGGTGGTGATTGCACCTTCGGTTGTTCCTTTTGAGGATAATGTATGTCGTTAGTCAACGATAGATGAGCGATGGAATCAAACAAACTGATGGTTGAACCTGAAGTTACACCTCCAGCCTGTCTCAGAATGAAAAATAGCCCTCCAAATATGAACAGCACCATCGAGAAAAGGATCACCCTTCTATGAATCCTCGATACCATGCTGGGGTGTGGAGTTAATTAGTAAAATAGAGAGAGGAAAAAAAAAAAACTGGTTCTTCAACTGAAACAAGCGAAAGGTGAGGGAAATTAGCAGATATAGTGAAACGAGCGAAAATTTTTGCCAATGGTGAGAAATTCGATGTGGCACCAAAGACCTGTCTATTGACTTAAAGAACTGAGTTGAGAAGGTGAAAAAACTGGTGGATACTTCTCCATGTGGTGATCCTGCTTGGGATTTTTATCATAGAATGATATGCTTAATCCCTCATGCATGAGAACGCGAGAATGGCAGATTTGGTGTACGGGTTGGTGTACGGATTCGTCTTTGTTCAATGGAGTAGGTCGGTGGAGTGTACCTGGACTTAGCTTACTAGACTATTGCGGTTCGATCTAAGTAGGCAAGGGCCATCTTGAAGCTCAAAGTGTGCCATTTGTCAACGGGGTTAAAAGACCCTAGTATCATGGTGTACGGGTGTATCTTTGTCGGAGATTCCGCACCGTAGCATCAACTCACAACTAACCTTGCTTAATATACGGCCAGACCATCTTAAACCTGTGATCACATCCCCATTTGCACTCCTTGTTTGGAATGGATAATTGGAGCACTTCAGTCAGTGGACTAACGTCCAATTTCGGGTCAGCGTTCGGAGAAGCGGGCATTTTCAAAGCAGCCACTTCCGACCCACTCTTTTCTTCAATACTTGCGTCTAAGAAATCACTCCAGGTTGTTCTCGAAGCGGCTATCGACTCCAGCGAACTCCGTCTGGAGAGCAGAGCCGTTGTTGAGCTATTGATGGCTGCGTGTGAGGGTGATTTGGTGACAATTGAGTCCATTTTGCGTTCCAATAGCCAGCTAATCAATAGCTTGTATCCTACCAAGGAAGCGGGACTAACGCCATTGATTTACGCTATTGCTTTCGACCAGACTAACATCGTAGAAGCATTGCTCGACCACAATGCCGACCCCGATCAACACGATACTCTCATCAAACACTACACCCCATTGATGTGGGCCATTCACTTCAATCAGTTGGCCATGGTGAAGTTGTTGCTTGATCATCAAGCAGATCCATACCTCTCACCTGTCGATGATGATCAGAGTCTCCATGCCATCAGCTTGGTGTACCCGGAAAATCCCCAAATGTATGAATTTTTCAAATCACACAACCTTCTCGAGCAAACTTCCGCTAAAAAGGCCGACGATAGCTATTTTAACAATTTCCCCGATGATAACGTCGATGATTTGTCGAGTAAATTGAAGCTTCAGAGCATCTCGGCAACCTCGGCGTTGGGGGTCATCGGCCGGGAAGCCGTCAACGAAGAAGAGGATTTTGACGAGGAACAATTGCTTTCAACAAATCACGAATTGATTCAAACTCCGGTGTTTGAATATGATAAGTTGTTGCCGGAGCAGTACCTCAAGTTTACTGATTCCGATATTCCTTCATTATTAGACTACATTTTTGGGTTACGTACTAATAATCTTTCATTGCAGCACGATGCAAAAGTACCTGCTGCCATCGTTTTCCAATTACTCAGATACTCTCACCTTAAAGTCGACAGTAAAGAGTTGACGGAGTTCTTATTCGAATGTTTCTTGGTCCGATTACGTTCCGTCACCAACACTAAATCCGGGGTCTTCAATATGGCTATCACCACCGCTGATTCCAACGGAGATAAATCCCAGGCGGCAGGTGCTGGCGATATTGTGTTGTTGAGTTACTGGTTGGCAGTCATACAGTTTTTACATTTCTATTTGAGTAAGAACGACATCTATAAGAGCTATCCTCAATTCTTACAAGAATTGATCAATGTCATCCAGTCTCTAATTGCAACTATGTCATTTGCTATCAACTCTCGTCTCAATCTTTTACTAGACGACTGTTTACTTAACTTCACTAGTTTAGTTGATGTTTCTAATGTGTTATATGCAAAAGATTGGAACCTTTTTAAATCAAAAACCAAGGCTCATCCAAGTACCTACGATGACATTTTCGACATGTTGTACCCTCCTTCACAAACAGAGTTAATGAAACCTTCTCCTTTGAGATATGTTCAAGTATTGGGAGCATTAGACTATGTCTTAAAACTTCATGATGTTGACACTTTGTTACAATTCCAGACATTTTCCCAAGTGTTCTACTACATCAATGCTAGCATATTCAATAAGATCATAAACAATTCTAAGTATTGTTCAAGATCGAAAGCTATTCAATTGAGGTTAAACATATCAACTATAGAAGATTGGTTGAGATCTCACAATTATACGGTTTATAGACCTGACACCATAGGGGGCTTGGAGAGATTCTTACCTGACAACCGCGAGGATTCCATAGTTTTAACAAATTTACTAGACATCACCGATGATTGCAAAAACCCTCATTCATTATCGTTTTACTATAACACGTTATATCATATTGGTAAGAATCAATTGGCCCCAACAATCGAATTACTACAATGGTTGCAATGCATGTCCGCATTAACAGATGGCGATAGTTTAATCAATACCATCAACCAATTTGATTCTTTAAACTATTATCAACTTTTCAAAGTTATGAACAAATTGTATAAATATGAAGTGGATGAACCAAAAATGTCTAAAGAGTTGGTGAATTTAGTGAAAAGATTGATGAACGAACAAGGAGAGAATCAAGTATCTTCCAATCATTTACACTACATTACTCAATCTAGCTTTCTCCTGAAAGATCACTATATAACTCTAAATACGAATTTCATCTTTGGTGTGACATTACCCAATGCTGTGGAGTTGATTAATAATTATGGTGCTGGGCTAGGAGGTTTGAAAGTGTTGAAAGCTAAGAAATTCCAACCACTGTTACCAATAAGTGTCATGGATGATATCGATGATATACGGACTAAAAATCGTGAATTTGATGTTAATGACACTTATGACTATGAAGAAAATGAAGAGAGCGCTGTTGGTGAGTCCAATAATGACTCTGAAGGCGAAGATAACAATGAGATGGCTGCCAAGCAGGATAAGGTTTTCAAGGGTGATGAGTTGTTCAAACAGGTTCAATTGCCAAACTCGTTGGCCCATAAAGAGTGGGGCAATGACGATATTGAAGCAAATCCATGGTAAAAAGCCATAGCCATAGCTAGAGCCAGAGCCAAAGCCAGAACCAGAGCCAGTACCAGAGATTCTGGACCTGGATGCACTTTGCATAGGTCTATGCAATAATTTCGAGGCTTCGCATTTAATAGATTTAATAGACTTCGCACTTAGTACTATGGTTTGATTCTACGGGCACAATCTTTTGTAGTTAAGCTTTCGCCAGTTAATACAATCGTATAAATGAATTAGCTTCGAAAAAATTTTGTGACAGCATGCAAAATGTGGCACCCTTGTCTAAAAATAAGCTTTCTTGTCACATGAATTGACAGCGTGATCGGAATAGGGCCCTGATTTTGACGAGAGATAAGGATCAAAAATCAAAATGTTGCGAAAGAACCAGAAGCTGCCAAACGGTATAATCATATGGCATGTGGATTTTTCAAGAAAAAAAAAAAGCAGACTTACTTAAAATTGAAAAAAAAAAAAAAAAAAAAGAAAGGGAGGATGAAACAATAATTAGAAAAGACATTGTCTCGTCCATTCTAGGAAATACGTCTAATAGTATAAATTTTCTACTCCTAATATACTGTGTAAATGAAGTATGATCCAAGCAACCATGTGCATTTACGCTAAGAGTAGCAAGCCCATGGCAATTAAGTCATGCTGCACATCCAGACAGTGTTCCTTTAGCTATCGATATTCTCTTGTGTTATTTCAGACTCTCTCCGTCTTGTGCTCCGCATTGCGCATAATGCGCTATTGACACATTTCTGTCAATATCAACCCGAGGCTAAAAAAATAAAATTCAGGGGATATATTTTGGGAATAAAATATGCCTATTTCGAACCTAGAACAATTAATCAAAACAAGTTTGTAACGAGCGGCATCTCTATTGTTCTGGAGAACAAATCGGCTCTGTTTTGTATTTCTTTTATCCAAATCACTTCTTCATATCTACCGAAGTCAGCTATGACTGGTTCAGCATACGATTGCCAGCAACCACCACATTGCATTGCAAACTGAGGCATCAGATGATCCGTACGGCTCCTTCTTAACACTCTGAACTAGCGAATCGGAAAGATAGAATCGTATTACCAATTTCAGATTCAGAAATGTTTTAATCGGAAATTTCAACTTTTTTTGTGTCTGTGATAAGAAAGTCCTATGGCTCCATGAAAAATTTCCTATGGCTCCATCGCTCATTTGGAATCGTCTATTTAAGGAGAACTAATTCCTGGCTCAATATATCACCTCTGAAACGACACACATCAATGTTGACCACATTCATTTACGGTGTCTTTGTGACCCTTATCAGCGTCGTTGTTGCTGATGGGTTTGTACAATTAGATTTCGATGTTATCAAAGGTGCTGATCGTAACGATGCTTTATATAAGTATCGTGAAGCCAAAAAACAAGGGAAAAGGTGGCTCGGTGGTGACCCGTTTACTCTGGAATCCTCTGGAACTGCTGGCCCTGTTCGTCTTATCTTTGAGGAGTATTATTATGCTACTTCTGTTCAAATTGGCTCCAACAAGGATGAAGTTATCGTTGTTCTTGATACTGGATCCGCTGACTTATGGGTTCAATCATCTGCTAATCCATTGTGCGCCGAAATCGACTGTGAACTATATGGACTCTACGACCAAAATGCCTCTACAACATATCACAATAATGGAACCAAGTACGGTATTCAATATGGCGATTACACGTTTGCTCAAGGAACCTTAGGTCAGGATGATGTCACCATCGGTAATGGTATTACAGTCAAAGGTGCAAACTTTGCTGTAGCTGATCGCGCAAACTCTTCTACTGGTGTTTTCGGTATTGGCTTCAGAGAGAATGAAGCTACATATGGCTATCATAGAAATGGGTCTTTGTTTGGATACACTTACAGTAATTATCCTATTCAATTGAAAGAACAAGGTTTGATCGACAAGGTATCTTACTCTTTGTACTTAACTACTGACAATAGCACCGGAAATATTCTCTTTGGAGGTTATGATACCGAAAAGTATTATGGAGAATTGGTTGAATTTACTGTTCTTAAGGAAGACCCAATTTATGATTTCTTCACCATCCAAGTGGACAGTGCCACCGTTACTCTATTCAATAATGAAACCGGTAACTTTAAAAGATTCTTCTTTAACAACACAGGCGAGGACGAACCACATTTAGGGGTGTTTCCAACCGTCGGCATCAATGCTCCTGCGTTTTTGGATTCAGGTACCTCTTACACCTATTTACCTAATGGTTCTGCCGGGAAAATACTTGATCAGATCCAACCAGGCGCGGTTTACGATGATTATTATCAATCATATCTCGTTTCTTGTTCCTTATTACACTCTGAGAACAAGCTTACCTTGTCACTCGGTAATGAGGCTCTTTTTGTCGATCTTCCTTTCGATGAAGTTATTGGTAGGGACCCTAAAAATGCTACAACTGGCGAACCGGTTTGTTACTACACCATTTTTGATGGTAACATCTTAGGTGATACCTTCATAAGACATGTCTATTCGGTGTATGACTTAGAAGACAAGAAAGTTTACCTCGCTCCTATCAGACACTCTGAAGATTCTAACATCGAAACAATCCATTAAGTATGGAAATTAGTATACCCAAAATGTTTTTCACCGCACGGATTAGTTCCTTTCTTTTCGCTACTTCTTGGAATTAAGTTTCTAAAGTTTCCTTGTCTAGATTTTTTTCTTTAGATTTTACATCTTTAAATTTGATAGCTTTTTACTTTTAGCTTGATACTTTGTAGCCATAGTACTGTGGTGTTCACTTGAAATTCTCTTCTACGACATGTTTCGATTTTGATTAATGCATTAATATAGACAGGAATGTGGGTTAATATATACACAGGGAGCTATAATTGGGATAAGAAGTTATTATTGTTAATCTTCTTAGTATTCTCTTTATTTAGTTGTCGTCTTCTCCATTTCATGAAATCGGACTCCTTCAATTGTTTATCCTGCTTCTCTTTGTCTAAGCAGTCCCATAACCACTCTGGATACTTGTCGTCTTCCAAAGCAACTGGTTCATCTCCAGCCTTTCTGATTTTCAAATTTAAAACTGTTCCAGCTGCACAAGAAGATCTGGCTTCGTTTCTTAGTATTTGAGTAGTGGAAAATGATCTCTTGACAATATCGAAGGTATTGAGTCTGTTTCTTAAGAATAAACTCATGATGGTGGGGTACTAAAGTAGTGAGTTACAAGATATATTTAGTTGAATAATTTGAAATTTTTCTTTCGAAAATTGTAGCGAGTCGTGCACGGACAAACTATGCTTCATAATTTTGCAACTAAACCACCAAAGGAACAGCATCTCCAAATGTAAGAGGAAAGTTGAATGTGATGATACCAGCTGTATATAGTATCTCTTCGAATCTTTTCTACTTAGATTAGAAATATAACTGGGTTTACAGAATTAGGGGCACATAAAAGACAATTTTCATTCAGTTTACTTGAGCTAGAAGTTGAATACCATAGTTCAAATCTGGCTGCTAAGTACAAACCAGGTGAATATCATTATACTCTGATTACTCTGACTTGCTGTCTTTCTTAAATACGTATTCACTGGGGTTGTTTTCGCATCTTAGAATCATACATGAGTTATATCTTCACCCACACCTCTGATCACGCTCACCAAGGTATCCTATTTAGTTCTGATCATCAGCATTTTCCAAAGTAAAATTTCAGTAAGAGAATAAGCCGTTTGACTCGATTGTATTTATCTTGCCCATGTTTCTAGAGCTGTATATGCTGTAGGAAAACACTCATTATGTGTGAGATTGCAAAGTTAACTGCAAAATTCAGAAAACGCTCGAATTTTTTTGTAAAACATGCAAAACCTTTTAAATCTCCACCCATCACTGTTTCATCTTACGTGTAGCATATTAGTAGATACTTAACCCATATCTGTAGTTGCTATTTCTATTGTTACCCGGATTTTTCGATTGAATGTCGCAGAAAATGTCGTTTAAGTCGTGTGCATCAAAAAAAATTTTTAATGGACAGTGAAAAATGATGCAGCTCAATTAAAGGACAGCTACTAGACGTTTTATAGAACAAACAACCAAAAATGCCACCAAAAAAGAAGGGAGTCGTTGAAAAGCCAATTTTATTGGGAAGACCAGGTAACAATTTAAAATCTGGGATTGTGGGATTAGCCAATGTTGGTAAATCCACTTTCTTCCAAGCCATCACCAAGTCTCCATTAGGTAACCCAGCCAATTACCCATTCGCTACCATTGAACCAGAAGAAGCCCGTGTTATTGTTCCATCGGCCAGATTCGACAAATTGTGTGAAATTTATAAGCCAAAGAGTGAAGTTCCTGCTTTCATGACCTTATACGATATTGCTGGGTTAACCAAAGGTGCCCACGCTGGTGAAGGTTTAGGTAACAATTTCTTAGCCAATATTCGTGCTGTCGATGCTATTTTCCAAGTTGTAAGAAGTTTTGAAGATTCCGATATTATCCATATCAACGATGAAGTCAACCCATATAATGATTTAGAAATTATTCATGATGAATTAAGATTGAAAGATATTGAATTCGCAACTAAACATTTAGAAGGTATTGACAAAATCACCAAAAGGGGAGGACAATCTTTGGAAGTCAAACAAAAGAAGGAAGAAGCTGAATTGGTTAAAAGAATCATTCAACTCTTGGAAGACGGACATAGAATTGCCAACCAGAAATGGACTCAAAAAGAAGTCGAAGTCATTAACAGCATGCTTTTATTGACTGCCAAACCATGTATCTATCTTATCAACTTATCTGAAAGAGATTATGTGAGAAAGAAGAACAAGCATTTGTTGAAAATTAAAGAATGGGTTGATGCCAAATCTCCAGGTGATTTAATCATTCCAATTTCTGTTAGTTTAGAAGAAAAATTAGCTGGTATGGGATCAGATGAAGAAAGAGCTGATTACTGTAAAGAAATTGGAGCTCAATCTGCCTTACCAAAAATCATTACTACCATGAGACAAAAATTAGATTTGATCTCGTTTTTCACTGCTGGGGCTGATGAAGTCAGAGAATGGACCATCAGAAGATACTACACTGCTCCACAAGCCGCTGGTACTATTCATACCGATTTGGAAAGAACTTTCATTTTGGCTCTTGTTACGAAATATGATGATTTGATCGAATATGGTGATGAAGCCTCAGTGAAATCTGCCGGTAAGTTGCTCACCAAAGGGAAGGACTATCTTGTGGAAGATGGTGATATTTTGTTTGTGAAAGCTGCCGAAGGTAAAGCTCGTTAATAGTAATAAACCGTACATCCGAGACATTGTAGATGGCATATATTGATCAGAAGACAGTCACCACCAGACCAATATACACACATTCTTCTTTATTTCCAACTCTACGAAGAGTTAAGGATCTTGCCAAAAACACCTTAAGGTACATCCAGCCTAGACCCGTGCCGCAGATCAGATGGCTGCAACTTTCACCTTTGACAAGCACACGTGCTGTTGATTTAATTGCGGAATCGAGAGACAAACTGGATCCGTAAATTTGAGCCTTGTTAGCCTCATCACCCATAACCCGAGCCACGGGGAGAGCCACGGGAAGAAGATATAGGACAGCAGAGTAATTGTATTTCTATTAAAGAAAGAATAGCTTTGATCCACAAAATATAATGGACAATTTTTTGCTTGCTATTTATATTTTTGAGTTTTATTTTTTTTTCCTGTCAAAATTAAGCTTTTGAAAAAAAGTCAAGATTTGGTTTGAAAAAAACCGGGCAGTGACAGATAAGCCAAAAGTAGGGAATTTTTATGGAACTGGGCTAGTTAAGGTAATATTTTGAGTTTACATCTCTTTTTTCTTCTTCCAAGAATCTGCAACTAACCTTCTGCCGGTGTTTGCAATCTTTCCCAGTTTGTTCCATATCCACCGCCATATCCGACATGAGATTATCACTAAAGAGAATATCCACTATAGTAGTTGGGGTTTGTCTACTACTGTTTTTCAACGTGTGGTATCGCTCGTACCACTCAAACGCGATTCCCAGATTCCATAGCTATTTTACCCACGATAGTTTCACCAAGAGTAATGCCCATATTAAAGAGACCATACACTACTCCAATTACCGGTATTCGTATTGGGACGAGTTCTCCAAGACTTTCGAAGACGATAAGAAAGCAAAACAACTCTTTTCTCCTGATAATGCCGGTAAAGACAAGCTATTGGGAGAAAAGTGCGATAGCTTCTTCAACTACTTTGAAAAAGTAGACCCAGATTTTCGGTTCAAAAATTCATATAATCTGGACGAATTCTACGACAAAGGGATCGTGAACAAACATAATTTCTTCAAGGATGAAATTCACAGATTAATAAAGAAGCGAGAACGTGAAAGTATACCGAATCCTGGTATAATCACCAAAAAAGACAACATCACCATCAATAAAGCATTTTATCAACGAGTAGAGCAAACAAAGGCCGCGGGCCAATTAATGGCGGATACCATCACGACGCTTCGTGTATTTGGCCAGTGTTTCCTCAATGACCACGGAAACTACAATGAGGAGATTCTACAAACGGGAAATAACAAAAAACACTTTGATTCTCTTGCGGAGAAGTTCTTTTTCTACTTCAATGGAAAGCTACCAGTATTTGATAATTTAAACGGAACCACAATCACCGATGGCTTTCCTATCTACGAAAATAATAAGCTCACCGACAAGTTCATGACATACAATAACTCCAATGAGAACTTGATTCAGTTTATTAATAAGAATTCCAATAGCAGAGGTATTGTTATTTCGGCTGTAACAAAATATACCCGAGACATCATGAAACTCATTCGTGTCTTACGTGCACTCAACAACGAACTCCCCATTCAGATCATCTATAAAGGAGACCTCAACCAGCGAAGTCAGAAGTTTATATATGCTGCGGCCAGGGCAGATGTCAAAGATTTACTATCCAAGGAAATGTCGTCTGATCTCACCACTGCTCTTCCAGAAATCGACTTGATGAAGTCGTATAAGCTGTATGGGTCAGCTTTCCCCAAACAGGACATCATGTTTGTTAATATCAAACCTACAATGACGAGTAATTACAAATACTTCTTTACCGGATACAACAACAAGTTGCTAGCTCTCTTATTCACCTCGTTCAAGGAAGTATTGTTACTCGATGCTGACTCCGTGCCCTTGATAAGTCCACAAGAATTCTTTGCTACTGAGCAATATGAAAGAACTGGTGCCTTTTTCTTCAAAGATAGAAGCTTGAGAGACACTAATGACTATATCGAGACCAATTACTTCTCTACATTAATGCCTCAGGGTGGTGGAGACACTATTGACGACAGTTTTGGCATTCCTCCTGTCACCTCCAAAACCTACAACAATGCTTATATGACTGGATGGAGACACTTCCAGGAGGCCGGGGTAGTTGTTATAGACTCTTACAAACATTTCTTGGGCATACTCATGACTCTTCCGCTTGCGCTTTGGTCCGATCCTGTCAAACCATCGATCTGGGGTGACAAGGAGATGTATTGGTTGGGTATGTCTATGGCAGGTGACGAAAACTACGAATTTAACAAGTACCATGCTGCCAGTATTGGACAAGTAACTGAGAGTGTCGACTTCAAGTACTACCCTAGTTCAGGTGCAAAAGAAGTGTGTTCTTCTCATCCTGGTCATGTTAGCGAAGAGGGCAAACTACTCTGGATAAACTCAGGCTTCAGCTTCTGTAAGAAAAATGGCTATTTCAGAGACCGGGGCTTCTTTCCTTTTTCCCAAATCGATAACGTCGATTTACAACAGCTTTACAATAATCCGCTTAGAATTAAAGATGCTTTGGTGCCTCCTAACTTACCCAATTTCCGAGCACCAAAGAGTCCACCTGATGATGCGGACGAAATTAGTTTTCGACAAAGTTGGAAGAATCGTAAGGCGGACATTGATGAGATCAATAAGGATGTTACGGACGGGGAAAAAGTCACCCAGATCAGAGATTGGAATCCTCAAAAGGGATGGGTCAAAAGTGCTGTGTGTTCCAACTATCAATATTGTGGCTATGATATAATAGATAGCTATGCTTTCGAATCCACAACTTCTAGAATCGATAACTCGGGTAGAGTCTTTTCGTTCGACGGACCAACCAGAAAAAAGTTTGATTATTTAGGCAAGGTTTGGATCAGTGGAAATAACAAAGTCTACTTGAAAGAGCACGAACCTCCGAAAAAGGAACTGAAGACAGACAAAGACAACAAAAAAGAGGCAACAAAGGACAACAACGAAGCGGATGTGAAGGAAAAGGAGTTTGCCAAAGCAAAGGAAGAAGCTACTAAAGCAAAGGAAGAGGCAGCCAAAGCACAGCAGGAGACTAACAAAGCACATAAGGAGGCAGCTGCCCAAAAGGAGGAAAGTGCAAAAGACACCATAAATAAAGATACCAAAAGTAATGACAAAAAAGTCACTAAAGGTAATTCAGAAGTCGACAGCTCCAACGAAGATAATTGGGATGATGTTATAGCATCTGATCCTGATGAACAAGGAGGCATTGCTAAGCAACCATCAAAACCGAAGAAGATCGACATAAGTGACTTATTTGAACTTCAGGCTGAATCGTAAGACACCTACCCACGAATTTATGTTCGCTTGTATGAATGGCATATTTACTTGTATTTAAAGTAGATTTTTTTATTTTAGAATTTACAAAACTAGTTATATCTATCAGCTGTACTTGGACTACTTTCTTACTGTATTCTGGTTTATTCCTTCTTGGAACTAACAACTATGGCATGTGTGCCTAAGGCTCTACGAAGGTAGGTGTCAGAGTCGATTGTGATTTCATCTGATGACACCACTAACTCATCCAAAATCTTATTGATGCCGGTTTTCACCTTCGACTTATCATCCTCGGTCAAGTCAGTGATGTAAGATCTTGTGAACCAGTATTTATGAACATCTTCTCTTTTGTTGGGAACACTAGAGAAGTAGAATGATTCCTTTTCGATTGGATTGAATTCTTTGGAATCTTTCAAAGGATTCCGCCAATTTCCATGTCTGTACTGAGGAACCTTTTCGTCATAGGTGTAAACGAATTCGGCAACGTTTGATGACCATTTGGTATCATCAAAGATAGTCTTTGCCACATTTAAACTATAGTCTTTGTCAGAAGGCGAAAAAGTCTTTTCCGCCTGTTTTGCCTTTTCAAGCAATGTTGATGGGATAGCATTGGGATCATAAAGAAATTCAAACGTAGGTAATTTCAGGGCTCTAGGTACAAGATTTGAAACAAGGGGGACATCAAAGTTCCAAATCAACCCAAGCGTTCCCCTGGGCTTCAATACTCGATATATTTCATGTAATGATTCCAAGTCGCTGAACCAATGGAACCCCTGGGCAATGACAATAGAGTCCACAGAGGAGTCTTCGAGAGGAATTGAGTAAGAAGAAGCTTCATAAGTCTTAATTTGTGGGAAATGCTCCTTAAACGAAACAAGCATACCACTGGATGGTTCAATTACAGTTAAATTCTCACTCCATCCATTATCCACTAAGTTTTTGGTGAACTTTCCAGTACCAGCTGCCAATTCAACGATCTTCTTGTCATTATGGAAGGTGAAATCATCATTAGAACGAGTTGCCAACTTTAAATCAACAAGAAATCTGTTCACCAAAGCAGGAGCAAAGGACGGACGAAATAAGTCGTAAGTCGAGTGATTGGAATTGAACGACTTAATGGCAATTCTATGAGCCTTTGACATATGTAGATTTGGTAATAAATAGAAATAGACCTGTCAAGTGAAACATGAGAAAAGGGGTGAAATTGTGGAATGAGCAGTAGAAAATAATAAGGGAAGACATATTTGACAGAGAAAATAATTTATGTCGCAATCGTTCTAATTTTTGTCGAATATTTATTGTCTCAAAAGTTGTATATATCTGTGAGATAGATCGTTAGTCATAACCCTCATGCCTAAAAATGGCAATATTAACCCAATATATAATATTAATAATAATGTGCGCCGCCTCTTTGTCTAGTTTAATCTGGGGTTTGCTGCATGAAAATCATCAATTAGTTGCAAATTGATGGAGTCGTTGAGTTTTTCAAACCCGGACTTCAATGCATATAATAATTTGTAGCCTTCGTGCCTGGCATTGTTGATGGAAACGTCTAAAAAGTAGAAATTGATTAAATTGGCGAGCGAATAAGTTTCTTGATTAATCAATTTATTGAGCAAAATGTTCAATAAATCACCAGATTTGGAGTTCGTTAGGAATTGAATAGCAGACTGTAAATTATCAATGGAAATGTTAGTAATATGACTCATTTTCAATGATCGAATGAAATTTTGATAAACTTTCATTACATTCTTATTACTAACTCCAAGGTTGTTGTTCAATTTTGCTGCTGATGATAATATGTGAAAAATTGTGTTGACAAATTCTTCCTTGTTGGCTATAACAAGAGTTTTATTGCTGCAAATTATTTCTGTCATTGATTTAGCATCTCCAGCAATAAGGGCTTCATAGCAAACCTCAGAAATCGTGTCAAATGGTTTTGTCTTGAATCCTTCAGAACCAATCATTGAGTTCATAAATCTGGAAAACTTTGTCAAGTTCATCAAGTTTGGGGACCTTCCACTGATTTTAGAGAATTTAGATAAGGCTAATTTATAAGATCCACTATGGATGTAGTAATTCATGAAAACTCCTAATAATTCATTTGAATTAAACAAAATTTCTTGATCATGAGGAGAAGAAATGTAATGTTTGAATATCTTGGCGAATTCGTCCACCTTGTTCATCTTGAAAAAAACATTAGAGATAATCTCAAGATACTGTTGGTCTATTCTTGAGTCCTTCAATTTCAATCCATAAATGAAGGTTGGAGTATCAGAACTAATTATCTTATAGATTGTACCTTCATTGTTATTCTTCAACAAATACTTGAAATACTCATTTACCCATTGCTTATTATGGTTAATAGAATACAAAACATTGAAACTGTTACCAAAAAGCTCGCCGTAGTACCTATTCTTCGAGACAGATAAGCTTCTAGTTAATGAGACTAGAATGTCATTATTTTCTAAAATGTCTCTATGCTGGCTGAGAAGCGTCTTTAACATGTGAACATTTATCTTGTCAACGTCATAATTAATTAATAATACCAAAAGTTGAGCTTTTGAAGATTGCTCAAAATTCAGATTTAAAATTCTGTTGATGAAGAAATCAATTTTGATAGTAGTATTTTTTTCAAGCAACTCAGTCACGAAGTTGCTGTTGATTATTATGGCCCACGTCGACTCATTGAACTTGTAACCATTCTTAAAAAGTTCCAAGAATCTTTCAACACCTATTTTGTAGTTAATGTTTAGCAAGCAACTTAGGTTGATGTTATAGTCCATATCAATTTCCTTGGTCGATATTTCTGAAGTGAATTTTAATCTAATATCATCAAAGTGGCGGCAAGCATCAATAATTTCATGGGAATATTTAAAGCCATCAAAAGTCTTGGAAAGAGTGATCATCTTCCTGAAACTGTCCACCAATTGCAGTTTAAATTCTTTTATATCTTCATTTAATTCCAAGTAATAGTTTTCAGTATCTTCAAACTCATTAACAATGTATGACTGGTATTGTGCAATTTTGAATGCTCTTGCCACATCTAATGTAGCCAGATTTTGTTTCACATATGACATCAAAAGCTTCGATACTGTGAGCACACCATAGACATTGTCGGTTTGTAAATTGAAATCTTTAAATGCTCTATTGATCATTAAAGAGTTCAAAAGAACATCAATGCTATGAATGCCATTCCCAACCATAAAGTTGACGGTCTCCGAAAGGTATTGATTCAAATTTTGAGAGGACAAGTTGTAATGAGAAGATTGGGTTTCAAGTAAATTCCACATTAAGTCAAAGTAATATTGGTTGTTATTAACTTTTGAACCATGATATAAATATGAGCAAGTTTTCTTCAACACATTCAAATCATAAATGAGATGATTTTTAAGTAATATTTCCTTGATTAATTGAAAGACTTTTTCATGGTCACCCAAATCCACTGAAAATGAAAGTAAGAAGTCCCGACATTCAATTTTTTTGTTGTTAATCATCAAAGAAGTTAAGTTCGCAGAATCCAACGATTGATAATCTTTTCTGATAGCAAGATAGTTGTAGAGCTCCCAAATGATGTTGTAGTATGACCTTTGAATTTCCATAATTTCTGAGGATTTTGTATGACTATTCTTTTCACTCTCTAATAAATTGTATTGATGAATGAAATTATTAATCATTTCGTTATACAAGCCCACTGATAATTCTGGAATATAAGGAACTTCCTTAAACTTTTTCAATAGATTGTATGCCTTATTCAAATTTTGTAAGGAACCCAAATTAATAATTGATTCTAAATATACAGAAACGACATCAGAAACCTGTTTCTTTGAAGGAGCAATAGATTCATTTAGTTTGGATGAATGCTTGAAATCAACTTGAGATTTGTAATCTAATAATATTTGATCAAGAAATTTTGTTGCCAAGGATAAATTGTCATTTTGAATTAATGATTGAATTAAAACGGAATAAATTTTATACTCTGAAGAGTATGTAAAGTCATATTTCACAGCAAATGACTTATATCTGTCATATACTTCCGTGGCAAACCCATAAGTTGCTTCATTGGTCATCTCAAGATCTTCGAAAAATTTGAAGAATTTCGACAAGGAAATTAATCCAATATAGTATTGAGGATCTTTACATTCGATATCCCTGAGGTTGAAAATGATTTGAAGGATATCCTTGTTAATCAAATTAGGATGAATGTTTAAAATTGTGATTAGGTTAGGAAGGAAATCAGTCAATTGAAGGTTTTCTGGGTTTTTGATAGACATGAGTAAATCTATACCGAGTTGACAGTATTCCTGAGCTTTAACGAAGGTTTCATTATATTTGGCCTGAGGCATTTGATAGGAATTACCCAATTTGATGGTATCTAAACTGCCTTCAAAAACACCTTTTAAAACTATGGAAAAAGTCTCGTAATTTGGTTTGAGACACTGATTGGATTTGGATGCTGTAGCAATAAGAGTATCCTGGTATACGGTTAACAAACTGGTAAGTTTGTTTTCTATGGCCTCGATAGATTTTTCACTATCGAGAGATCTATAATTTATGGACATAAGGACAATGTTGTATAATTCAATTGAAGATAATTTGATGTCATTTCTCTTTAATGATTGGTATAATGGATAAATAATATTCAACTCCTCTGGAGTAGAGTGATTGTGAAAAATCTCCTGGATTTTAGCTGTTTGGTTATCTAATAATGTTGTTTCAAATGGAGGTTCAGTTGGCGTACTTTCTAATGGGAGTTCGCTGGCCGTATTTTCCAACAATAATTCACTAGCCGCCGGTTCCTTCACTTCAGGTTGTAAGGAGTGCTGAATTCTTGTGGTGGAAAGATGTCTCTTGTGGTATGGGCACAGCGCTTGCGAACGTTTGGGTCTAATGAGGGCCACTGTCGAAAGATAATCTCTAGTAACTCCTTTTAAGTGAATAATGTTATGGTGAACATCTTGTTTCACCCTTGAGATAAAAAATCGGGAGCTTTCATCAAGAAAAATACAGTCGAGATGACTATCACCAGCTAAGTCATGGAGACAAACATGTTGAGATTTGTTATAGTTATTCTTGTTCTTCTCCCCATCATGATTAAAGATAGCGTAGTAAAGCCCATAATGGCCAGAATCAATACTAAGGAAACGACGCGAAGTACTGGAAGGATGGGGGTCTTCGGTGAAAAAACGAGTGTTGAAAAAGTTGTTGAATTGGATCAAGCTATTACTGTTTAGATAAGGGTAAGAACTCAGAAAGAATTGTAGTTTCTCTGAGCTCCTGGCCAGCTTAATGAAATTAGTAAACACCATAGCTGACGGCCTAGTAATTCATACCAAAAAAGTGTTGAGCAGAAGAAGAAGAAGGATATAAAAAAATATACTTCATGAAATAGAAAAAGAAATGTCTCTTGCCACTATGTATGTTTTTTTTTTTCGCACCAATAACAGAACTTGCAATGTCGCATTCGGAGTTTAGGACGGAAGAGAACGGTCTTTTAGCGGGAACGACCGGAAGCACGAAAATTTCGTTGTAGCGTCAATTTGTAGATCTACATCAGTACATCCCAACGTTTTTGCATTGTTTCTATTGATCTATAAGAGAGGATTCTTCTCTAGAGATGTTTGATAAGCTTTAGCTTGTCCTCGAACTGGTCGATAAAGCTACGATAATGTTCTGCTGTCTCTAGGGAGTCTACCGGTACTTTTCACTATTCTACTATCTGTAGAGGGTCGTACTTTTAACTGCGATAGTCTACCGGCTGATTCTCAACTTTCTTCACTGTCGGGGTCTATTGGTCTAGAAGCGAGAGCTCTAGAATCCTTCTTAACTGTTCCTCCTCCAGCTCCGACTCTGGCGCCTCCTGCTCGTGTGATGCCTCCAGTTTAGACAATTCAATTGCCAACCGTAAACTTTCATCTTCTGTAGTGGAAGGCCTGTAACTCTCACTCATTGCTAGCGCGATGGACATTTCCTCGTCCTCATCCTCGAATTTCGTCCCATTATACTTATCAACAAGTAGTTCTTTTCTGCGTCTGGTATCCTCCTCGATGTCGTAGTCCTCCATCTGGTCCTTGATGTGCTGGAGATGATTGTTGGACGACAGTGGTCCCATATTCAACTTCTTCTTGGTGGTAGTTGAACCTGGAGCCGTAGTTTTGGTGTCGTTCTCACCAAATTGAAAGTACTGTACCACATCGGCAACCACAATGACCCCACCAGTAGATTTTGGATCGCTATTTAGTTGGATATCGGTGATCGGGAGCACATTGGAGTACATGTGGGTATACTTCTTTGGGTATTTTATGGAGCATTCTTTGATATAGTCACCTGTGAACACATTGTAGACGTTACAAAAACCGTTATATCCCCCAACAATTATAACTGAACTGTTCAATGCCACCGCAGTTATACGAGGCATGTCTTCACTTATGACCGGAGAGTACTTGTTAAAGACCGGGTCTATAACACACTGTATATCCACCTTCGGAAATTCGTCTCGGACATTCCACACAATCACTGTATCATTGGAGAGGACGCTGGCCATGAACACTCCATCAAACCCTACTATGCTTTCATCTCTATGGCCACGATGCTCGGGGATGGTTTGCATCACCGATTTCTCCACCACTACACCTTCAGGAAGCGGAAGCTCACGCACTTTCAGCCCTTCGAAGTTGTACACCTTGATCACAGAGTAGTAGCTGAGAACCACGGAAGAATTACCAAAGTCAACATCAACAAACAAATTATGTGCTTCGCTTATTGGTATGGAAATACCATGGTATATTCGTTGGAGGATCTCCTGATTTCTGAAGTCTATTATATATATCAAATCGGACGAAATACCCACCACCAACTTTCTGAAATCGGACTTCACACGGAATACAGCATCATCAAGCTTTATGTGCAGCAAGTTCTTCCCACTAACGTTCCAGAACCTCACTTCGGTGCTTGAAGTTGAAATTATGTCGCATCTCTCCTTATGCTTATCTACATGTTCGTTCATCACCGTGGACAAGACTGGACTGTTAGCTTCGTCTTCTCCCACCAACTTGATAAGGGAAAGCCTTGTGGCACTAGAGGAGGTGGACGTAATGAGGTTCTTGAGGTATAACTCACCGGAGTGTCTTCCCACAACAAGATAATTCCAGTTCATCAGATAGGCCGAGATCTGCGTGAAGTTATAATTGCCCGGAATGAACGTTTGGCTCTTCCCATTTTGCAAATTTGATATCGAAATGTTCCCATTGAACTTCGAAAACGTGAGTAACTTGTCGGTGTCGAAGTTGGTTAATATTTTATCAACAAACCCGTACTCGTTGTTGATCAACTGGTAAATACGATGCACGCCTACTCCCTTGTTCCATTTTTTGTATATCTTCATTCGGTTGAAGTATTCTATCATCCAGAACCGAGACCATGTCACTGTGGGGAACACTCGTCCCGTGCCAAACTTCAAAGCAAACGATTTGCTCCACGTCTCACCGTCCTGAACAGCTTGGTTCCAGTGCCGGCACACCAAACGGAGAGATGTTAGCTGGATAGGGTCGAGATTGGAGAAGATTTTGATTAGTAGTTCGTATGGCAAGTCATTGATGGTTCTGGTACTCTTGTCGTTGCCTACTCCTCCAGTCGGTGCGGTATCATCAATGGTGTTTCCTAGACCGTCGGTACCAAGTACTCCAGCAGGACTGTCTTTCTCCATGTGAAAGTGCTGTGACCTAAATGCTGGATGGCAAGGCACGAGAGTGATTTTAAGAAGTTATGAATCACATAAATGTCGCACCCAAACAACACCCTCACAATCAGGATTCACTTTGTCACCACGTATTTTTGCAACCATCTAAAATAATCGCAAATTCAGATATGTAGGATTCCTTTTTACAAACTGATGAAGATGTTGTCAAGAATTATGCCTGTGAATTAATGTGCATCTAACTATAAACTTTTTCATGAAGAGAGAGAAACCACCAGATCTGGATATAAAGAGGAAGGCCAGCATTCTCTAATCTTCAAAGCAGAACAACAAAGAGAGCAATGATAAGGATGTAAGGTCACTCTGACTAGAGAAGTTGTCAATTGCTTAACCAGATAAATTTCAAAGAAGCAAAGATTGCTGGCATACCCGTCAAGAATTTCAACATGGCGAAAGGCCTTGTCAGTTGTAAAGAAAAAGAGACACACTTAAATTGCCATGGCACCATTGTTCAATTCACAATGCAGATTTCTGCTTGGGAAATTTAAAAGGAAGACCAAACGTCGTCCCATGCTCCAATAGTCATCACTCTCAGTCTCGAAATAGACCTTTGTTGCTCATTTCAATTCAGAAGTGGAGCCAATATAACCATGAAGAGCCGTCGTTCGCCAGTGCAATGTGTGTCATTCACCTGCTTTATCCAACATTGTTTCGTTTCATAGCGCGAACCCAAGTTGTAACTTGATTGGAAACTGCTCCCCAAGCCATATTGACATTCGAGCCATATTGACACTCGAGCAAAACTGTCCCACCTTCTGTACAAAAGCTTCGTTAATTCCAAAGTCTCTTTCTGGAAATTTTGAGATCAGGATATTTGCAGCCATAGGTGCCAATGGAGATATCTCTATTCCCCCATCCTTTGTTCTCCTATGGACTGTAAGTAGTTTGTCAATAGTTTTCTCTCTTTGATAAACCCACATCTTAGGGCATCAAACCCGATACCCATATGGAAGTAGAATCGTAAGGATTAGAGTAAGATGTATTTAAGGGGATGGGGATATCATTAGCAAGCACTATTCTCATATCCTTGCCTAATGGATCATCAATTTCACAACGATCTATAGTGGTGGAAGATCTGCTGATCAATTGTTGATGGCAGAACCACCAAAGAAATCAGATATGTCTTCTTCTTTAATTGGGAGCTCATCTCTCTTATACCAACCAATAGCATACCCTAATCCTTTGCGGCCAACAGTAATTTCAGCTGTATACCTTCCAACAGCTTTTGCGCATTGCAAAGAATAGATAAAAAGTCTTCCTCCATCCTGATATCTCCAGCAATTGCCGTAAATCACAGAATAGTCTCAGTATATATAAAGACTGTCTTGCTGGTCAATGGTTGAGACATAGCCTTTGTCGTATTGTGACTTAGGATATTGGAGCCCTACGTTGTATGTCGTATGCATTCAAAAGGGGACAAAGACTGATGGTTTTTTCATCCATTGATGAGAGAAAGTTTCTATATTATGTTTGATACAGATATTTGAATCCTTGAAAAAAAGAGGTTTTACTTTTTGACATTTATCCTCCTATACTACTATAGATATGGTTTGTCATGTAATGCTATTATTTTATAGCGACCACTGGCACCTCAAATATCACATTCCCAACTTTTGAAAGCACCCCAATCATACGATAGTAATACTCCGCGTAAGATAGCGTAGTTATGTAAGCATCTCCATGTGCCAGATTTGAAGGCAGAGGTGTACTTTCCCTAACTCAAAGAATTCTGTTCACTTCTGCATTAAGAACGAGGCGATCACCACGTACTATAACTAGAAATAGGACTAATCTTAATCACCGATATCTTTTATAAAGTCCGACTCTGTTGTACTGTTTTTTAAACTTACTCATCTAATTCCCAGTTAGGCCTCCATAATTATATAACATATACAAACTCGTTCGTTTAAAAAAAAAAAATAGGCCATTTATCTGAAGAACATACACTAAGAAATGTCGCACCCTTGAAAACAGGATGGCATCAATTTTTATTTGTGTGTATTTGGTTGGTACACTTATATGTGTTAGACATTTAGAAGGTTGACTGTAGACCAAGATCAGTTATGGAGATTTGATGATGAACCCTGTATTTGCATTTGCTCTTCAGATTCTGAGTTCGTCTGCTTGTAAAGAATTCTATACACGATAGAAAGAAAGAGCTGCACTTAAGGCCGATATTTGCAAATGAACCCCAAAAGTACTAAATACGTTAAAAAAAATTGTTTCATCCAAAACCGGGGGTTACTTCTGCATTTTTGGACTCTTAATATTACATTTACGGGACTATATTAACGTCAGAAGCATTTGGTGTTCCTACATTAATCTTAAAGTGCGTTTACCAAAACCCATGTCAGCTAGACACACCTTCGGCCCTTTCCTTTCGTCATGTCCCATAAGCAGTTCTACATCATTGGTGTTCTGCTGTCTCGTGCACTGTTGTCTCGTGCTTGTCTTCTGCAGTCTATCTCTTGCTGACTTCACTTTAAGTAGTTTGCCGGGTTCTCCACACAAAATGGTGAAAATTTGCGACCAATTTGGCTCCGAGAAAATTTTGGAGAGAAGTGAAAAATTCGTTCCCCAGTAACATATAGGGTAGAACCTGAGTTAGAACCTACCAAAATGAGTCAAGAAGACGGTTCCGTTCCTGTTGAGGAGCCAAAGATAATCACCTTGAATGTCAAGGTGCCTGAAATCAATGGCTCCGGCCATGAGACGGTGCAGTTGAGTACCGGAGTCTCGGATCCAATCTCTGACATTAGACAATCATTATCCATTTTGGATTCCTGTGTTCACCTCACAAGTTATGATCTCGTTTTAGAAGGAAGCAAAATCACCGAAATTTTTGACGACTCTGTTTCTTTGGCAGAAATCTTGCCGGAATTGGGGGTCAGTCCAGAGGTTGAAAAATTGGACTTAACTGTGGTTGAAAAGGCTTACACTTTATCTGGAGTTTACGACCATATTCTTAAGTTCAGAGAAGTCATTGCGTTGCACTTTTTAGACAGATCTTCTGGAGATTTGGGAGTTTCCAGTGGAGCTGCTAAGTTCAATCAAGTGTCATTGAACGACGTTAAGCACGAAGAAAAACCTGAACAAAACACTGAAGCTGCAGCTGATTCTGAGAAACCTGCTGAAGTTGTTGAACTTTCAGAAGACCAGAAGAAAGCTCTTGTCAACATCTCGGCTGATTTGGTCCAATCTGTTCAAGCATCGTTGCAACAATACGGATCTTTTGATATTGTTCAAAGTAAGTTAAAAGTTCCTATCAAATCGCTCTCGATCTCTCAATGGTCTCCTGTTCCTGCTGCTCAGAAAACCAGAGGTGATTTATTGTACTTGACCTTGCAAACTCTCGAAGGTGAACTTCTTCACATTACCTGTCATTTGTCTGGTTTCTACGTCAACAGATCTTCGAACACTACTTTCAATCCTTTGATCAAAGTCAATGAGAAGGGTAAAGCCAACAAGAACTTCAACTTGTACGATTTGGTCGATTCTATTTCTCCGTTGTTCTCCAAAACTATCGTCGACAACGCAAACGTCTTCAATACCTCTACGCAATTCCCCGAAACCTACTTGCTTCCAACTAATTGTCTTTTGGCCTTCCCTTGGTTGGTTAATCCTGTTAATGCCGTAGTGCAGCCTGATAGCTCGAGATACCAATTACCAGCGGTGGTTAATGGGGTTGACGGTTCCGAATACGTCAAGGATTGGAATGAAGACTTCCAAACCATCAAAGAGCTTCCAAAATCCTCTCTTAATGAAAGAATATTAAGAGAAAAGTTGCTCAATAAATCTTTATCTGAATTCAACAAGGTTGCTACCGAAACTGCCATTAACATCATCAAGGGTAACTTGACTCCGTTGAATCCAAATGAACCTACCGATAGACAAATCTACTTGAAAAACGGTATCTTCTACTCCTTCGGTATCAATGCTACTGGTGCTTTTGATGCTACAGGTGGTGATGAAGCTGCTAGATACACTTCATCCAAGGATATTGCTGGAGTTAAAGTTCTCAACCAAATCGATGCTGATGGTATTCATAACTTGGTTACTTGTATCGTAGATTACTTGGGAGAAAGAGTTATTTGTCAGGCTCCAGTTCCTGGTATTCTCAACTCTCCAGTTCCAGAAGAAGGTGCTGAAGTTGAAGCTGATAAGGTTTCATATGGGTTATCAACCGACCAATCGCAGGTGTTTTCTAACGAGCTGTTTAGCAAAGCGTTAAAGCCCATTGCCGATGCTTTGCATTTGAAACCTCATGATGTCGAACTCAAAACTTCTGCTAAGACCTCGGCTCCAATTGTAACCTCGAAAGATACCAAAGGTATTTATGGTACTGAAAACCGTAAATATGTCATTGATTTGTACCGAACTACGCCGCTTGATATTGAATTCGTCGAGCAGAACTACAACGAATCAGAGACTTCTTACCCTCACGGGGAAACTGTTGTCAGGCATGAAGCTGTTGAAGAATGGTTCAAACGTCAAGCACTTGCTTTGTTCAAAGCCGAAACTGAGCGTCTTGAAAAGGAAGGCACTGAGACCAAGGATGGAGAAAAGCCTGTGGTTGCTATTTCTTATAATCATATCGTTCTCAACCCAGATGCTTTTACCGGAGTCAACGAAAGTAAAGAAGACCAAGAAGAAGTCAGATCTTTGTCTAAATTCATCAAGGAAAATCTTATTGAAGAATTTTTGAATGAAGTTCCCAAGCAAGTTGCTCCCTTCGACGGTGAGCATTTGAAAGAGGTTTTACACAGACAAGGTATCAATTTGAGATATTTGGGTTACATTGCTGAACAGTGTTTGGTGAGAAAAGAGAGAGAACTTGAAAAAGAGCAAAAGTTGATTGAAGAAAATCTTGCTGAGGTTGAAAAGAGAAGAAAGGAGGCCGAAGAAAAGAAGGACCATGCTGAAAAGAAGGAAGAAGAAAAGGAAGAAAAGGAAGAAAAGGAAGAAGAAAAGACTGAGACTAAACTTAATCTTCTTGCTACTGTAGCTCATTACGACGCTGTTTACAGAATCGCAGTGCAAGAAATGATTGCCAGAGCTGCTAAACACTTATTGCGTAAGCTAGGCAAACTTGTACCCTTCTACTTGAAGCCTCACTTCGTTGCCCATTTCCACAATTGTTTACTAGGTTCTGAAATTACATCTACACCTTCAGTTAGCGTAGATGATTCGTTGAAGTTTTTTTTTACCAATAGCGACTTCGAATTTTCCAAATTAACCAGTGCTGATGTTTTCAACTTAGTTGCCCAAGAAGTTTATGTTCGATTCAGATTCGCCTTACCAGAATCCTGGTCCCAAGACTTGAAGCCATTGCAATTGTTAAGAGAAATTGCCCTTAAGTTTGGTATTCAATGGAAAGCTCAAGACTACGGTTTCACCAAACAATCTTTTGATACTATTAAAGACAAGTTAGCAGTTGAAACCCAGGTTATTGAGTCTTCCAAGGCTTCTAAGAAGGGGAAGAAGAAGCAAAATGGCAAGAAACAAGACCACCAAATCACCCAAGTTTCAACTCCTCGTACTACGGTATTTGTTGCAGACGATATTCTTGCTTTTGTTCCTCTTGTTAAGGATTCCACCTACAAAGCTTCTTTGGTCAAAGAAATCTACGAAAGTGCCAAAGCTCAACTCTACAAGGGGGAAAATGACTTGGGAGTCACCTTATTGAACGAATTGGCTTCTATTTATGAGCAAATCTATGGTAGAGTCCACCCAGAAACTGCTAAGTTCAACAGTCTTTTGGCCCAGGCTTACTCTGATTTAGGACATAAGGCTGAAGCTTGTGAAGTTGCTCGTAAATCATGCATCTTAAGCGAAAGAACTGCGGGATTCGATTCTTTTGAAAGTATCAGTTCGTACATCAATGCTGCTTTCTTCGAGGCTGCCAATGATGACCCAGTCAATGCCTTCACTTTGTACCAAGCTGCCATCAACCTCTGGACTACTGTCTACGGAGAAGACCATCCTTCTTCCATCAACACGTTGTCCAACTTGGCCGAGATCTTGACGGAACACAAGCTCTTTGACCAGGCCAAGAACTACTACGATGAAGCTTTGAAGGTATCCAATAAGTTGAACAATGAAGAATCGGCAATCAGCGCTATGATTAGATACCGTTATGGTATTTTGAAGGTGCAAAACGGCCATTATAAGGAATCGATTCCTTTATTTACCGAGGCATTGAAGTCGTTCAGTAAACTCGGTGGACCCGATGACCGTTTCAGCCAGGAAACGTCCAACTTCATCACCAACATTAATGCTTACTTGGCTTACAACAAGCAGCAAGATGCCGAGAAGAAGAAGGCATTGGCCCAGCAAGCGGCAGCTAATAAGCTCAAGGTGAAATCACAACCTGCACCTGTGGCTAAGAATGGCAAGAAGGGCAAAAAGTCCGCTGCTCAAGACGCTGAAATTGCTTCCAAGTCCATTGATGACATTTTGTTGTACATTGAAGGAAACAACCAGAAGAAGTCTAAGAAGTCAACCAATAAGAAAAAGTAGTGTAAGTAATTAACGTTTATCTTGTACATATGATTATAAACTTATATGAAGCTGAGGGCTTATAATTATTAAGGTACTGTAGGAATCTCAACGATATAGATCCAAGTATAGATTCGCAAGCTCAAGTTTGGAATTCTTCAATAGGAGTCATAAAAGTGAATATAGCACTATTCAGTTATATCTCTGCTTCCCAATTGTCTCGTCCTAGAGGTTGCAGAGTAGCGTTCGCTTCTTAGTCTCTTGGCCCTGCAATTCTAGTCAGGATGCATATTTCCTCTTAGCATGCATCTTAACACTTATTTTTCTGCTAGTGCATGCGATGACGTATAAAATACTTATGCTTTCTAATGGTACAATGTTCTCACTAGTCGTCTTTTCTCTTGGTACAATGTTCTGTCGAGTCGTAATTTCTAATTCAACAGCTGTCGGCTTTTTTTGAGTGAAAGGTTATCGAATATATCGTGTTTATGTACTATTGATACTATTTGCAAGTGTAAAAATATTAGTATGGACAGAACTGATTGCATCAGCTAATCATGGGTATCGTTTGACTTTTCGTCTAATTTTTTGAACGAAATGTAAATATTCCGTACAAATTTATCATCCTTCTTAATGGAATCCTTCAAATTCCGTTCAAGAACATTCAATTCCGATAACATAAAGTCTTTAGATGTCGTAGATTCAAGATTCACGAAGATATTGGTGTTCGCACCTGAGGTCAATACCGATAAGTCCTTGAGCTTGAAATCCCCGTGACCAAACGAATCTACTTCTTCATCGACAAGAGTCTTGATCTTTTCGTAAAATTCCCCTTTGACGTTTTCACCCCGGTCGATTAACTCGTACCAGGAAGATTTGAGAGTACCCCAGCCGGCTTTGATGATCAACAAAGACACACACAAACCACCGATCAGATCAAGCCAGGCAACATTGAACATTACGCCACCCGTGACCGTCAACAACGCCACAAATGCTGTTAACGAGTCTACCCGGTGATGCCAAGCATTAGCCACCAACACCTTGGAATTGGTAGCTTGGGCCACCTGTAAAGTTTTCTTGAAGAGGAGTTCCTTCACGATGATGGAACCACCAGCCAACCAGGCGGCATTGATATTGGGGATTTCGCGGTGGGTCTGGATGGGTTCGCTGTCAATCTGAGCGTGAGAATGCGAATGTTGGGCCACTTTATCACTGTGGTCGACCAATCCGCCGTGGGAATGAGAATGGCCAATTTGCACCATCAGGACATAATCGTAGATGTAGGCTGGAAGAGTGAATTCGAAGATTTGTAACAACGAAGACCATCCAACAGAGATTCCGGCAAACAAGAGCACGGCGCTGACCATAAACGAGCCCACAGATTCGATTTTCCCGTATCCCAAGGGGAAGTGGGTAGGGGTACCGACCTTGGAAGCGACGTTGACGGTGGCAAGCGTCAAGAAGTCCGCCAACATATCGGAGATGGAATGAATGGCATCGGCGATCAATGCTTGCGAGTGGAAGTAGATTCCTCCAATTCCCTTGGAAATCACCATGGAGACGTTGACAAGGAGACCCACCCAGGTGATTCTCACAGCAGGGTTAGACATGATGGACGCAGTGCTGGTGGAGAGCAATTCGTTGGGCTGATGGTGGTCGTGGGTGTGGGAATGGAAGATGCCCGACGACAGGGTGTCATCAGCATGGGAATGGGAATGGGAAGTATTATTATCGTGAGAATGGGAGTTATTAACGCGTACTTGGGCGTTGTTGTCGTGATTTTCGTGATCATGGGGAGCCTTTGGCAGGTTTGTAGTCATTGTTCTAATGAAATCTAGTGGTTTTATTCTAGTAAAAGGAGACGATCGGAAAGGAACCAGAGAAAAGAAGATTGTTGAGGAGGACTTTTTTCGCCAATTGCCGGTGACGGGATACGTTATCGTGGGACAAATCCGGTGGCTCCAGACCTGCAACAGCGATAGCACCTGGCCCGATCTGTTGGGGACCCATAAACTCATTGTAGTATCCCAGAGACGGTAGAATTGTAGCTGAAGAGGAAAAAGAGATGGATTAGAAACAGCAAACAGACAGGTTTGAAGACAGACAATTAGGAAAAGGTGCGAACGTGATTTACGGCCGAAGAAACTTCGGGGGAAAAAGGATTTAAGCAAGAGAACAGACGTGTCGTATATCGGAAGTGAGAAATACTTACGGAAGCACGTCGGACATGAACCAGAAACAAAAACCGCAGACAATTCAAATTCAGAAGCATGGGATTTAAGAAGAGTTACAGGGGGTAGGCCGAAGTGGGACCGAACTCGCATGAGCTGCAAGACCTGGTAGGAGATTAGCATGGTGCGGTTAGATGATGTTGAGCCATCCAGGCAGACGTAGATCGGTAGAGATAAGGTATGTGGCCGGATGACTTCGGCCGTTTGTGGAGAGTCTTTTGTCCGGCGCTTTCGTCTGACTGCCTCCTATCCTGTCCCAAAATGAACAATTAGTACAATAAGTTTTTATATAGTGATGTGCACGACTTGCGGCAGTAATAGCGAGAAGAAAAGATACGGGATTACTTTTTGCGGCAAAACCTTATCCTCTCTAATGAAGTAGTAAGGATTAGAACTTTATCTAATGATCTTATTCACGTGTGAGACGAAACCGAAATATGGTGATGGTCACCACAATCGTTGAACTAAACTGGAAGAGTAAGGGATAAGAAGAATATCGCTTTCCTCGCACTAATTGGAACTTACAATCAAGGACATACTACCTAAAAATAAGGAATACTCGCCCCATAGAAGAACAGTATTTGTCGTATATTCAACATAACTTACTCAGTCTACGACCAACTTCGGTTATTATCTTCTACTGAACGAATTCACAGCTCAACTAGCTTGTTGTGAAAAGCACGACTTAAATTTGAGAAAGTGAAAACTTGGGAAATTAAATCTTTCGGAGTAATATGATAGATCACATTCCGTCCTTACAAATACGAAGGGGTTCTCATGCACGTTCACGTTTATCCACCAAGAGAACTTTGAGACACATGATATAGGATGAAAAGGGAAATTCAGGGGCGTCGGGCATAATATAAATACACCAGCGTATCTCCAAATAATCGAGCATAAAAGATCAAGGAATTGATCGCCCAGAGAAAAGCTTTCATACAATATACTTCTATGTATATTAAGACTTAATCTTCAAATCTTCAACCTACTTCAGTCTATTGTTTTTCACTGAAGGAATTCATAGGTCATTTATATTGGTCTGCCACGTGATTAGCGTTTACCGATCCAACTAATCATATTCCAACGTCGTGAGACATACCCAATATTGTGCACTGACTATCAAAGCTGCCTTGTACTAATACAAAATATAGGGTAAAGTTCGTTGTTGACTACTTCTCACATAATGCCACGTATGTATTTTTCAAAAGAAGATAGCAGTGCAATCTCCATCGATCAGTCTAAAATTAAGCGTATTAAAATAAATCGAGAGTTATATCTTCAGTGCCTCGATGATGAGGAACGAAATGCAAGAGTCTTTTTGGATACCCACCTATTGAAGATTCAAGAAAGTGAAGAACAAAACCACTCCCCGGAGAAACTAATATCTAAGGCTAATGCATCTGTGAGACTAGGGAACATGGTTTCCAAGCCCGTTCTCGTGTATACTAGCCAGGCATTGGTAACTGCTGGCTTTAGGACGATGACTAGTGAACATTTTAAAGAAACCTACCTTGTTCCACTTGATGCGGCACTTCGAGCATCAAAGCCATCTGAAGCAGCAAAGGTATCAAAGCTTAAAGGTGATTACTTATCCGTAGTTTATGATTATCCAATCGGAGATCCGACATGTGAGGAAAGTGATATTGAGAAGTACTTTCATGAAATAGCTTTTCAAATTGATAAGCTTTTTCGACACCTTGGCGATGCAAGAAATGAATTCGGCAGCGCATCGCTTCTAAGACCGCCCTTACATCCAGATATGTTTGCACAACCTGATATCATTCACTTGTTGACTGGTCCGGGTTTCGGTAAGCGACGTCCCAAGATTGTCTTCGCAATAGGAGATTACAAGACGGGAATGTATCAAATGTCAAAAGGCTTTAATGAATTCAGGGCCGCTGTTTTGAGCCGAAGAAGATTGAGGCTGGCTTCCAATAAGAACTTCTTTCCGAATGGGGAAAAGAGAGA